>JAODKC010000065.1:426798-455092 GCA_026777985.1 Mormyrops attenuatus | reverse complement strand
AGAGCATGCCTGTCATATCCTCCCCACTGCTCTCCACCCCCTCAAAGCTGCTTGCTGAGCTTGCGTGCCTGCCTCTCCCGGGCTTCAAATGCCGCCTTAGTGTCCAGCAGCTCTTCCAGCCTCCCGCGTAGCTCAGCCATGCCCACCAGGGCGGCGCTGCACTGCTCCCGTAGCAGCTGGCTCTCGTGCCGCAGCTGGGCGGCCGCAGCAGACAGCTGCGTGCAATGCTCCCAGCATCGCATCTGCACCTGCGCTGCCTCCGCAAGCAGGACCTCCACGCCGAGCACCAGTGCGTCCGGCTGCTCCGTCGCCATGGCGCCCGCAAGCTGCCGGGAGGGCGGGGCTGTGAGTAAAGCTGTGGGTAGGGGGGCCCTGCCGAGGCATGGGGTCAGTGGGGAGGGGGGTATTAAGTGTTGGACCAAAGTTATAATAGCGCAGAGCAGGGCAGAGACAGGAAGACAGACAATCCTACCTTCACCCAATAGTAAAACGCAAGCGGTGCCGTCATGGAAAACAGATTCAGTTTAGGGAAGAGTTGTCATGCCACTGCACCACAATGAAATGCATCATCTGCATTAGTCCCATATGCGGCGTAACAGAGGGCAGCTAATTCAGCACCTGGCGGCAGAATCTTGTTCAGGGCACCTCACTGGTCAAGGAATTTGAAACAGCAATCTTCGGATAACAAGTGCACTTCCCTAACCATTAGGCCACCACAGTTCGGAGGCCAGCTGCTCAAATCCCATGGTTGTACCTTTGAGGCATGGACTTTGGTTCAGCGATAACATTTAGTTGTTTAAATATTTTAAATAAATACATAACTATTAGGGTAATGCAAAATATAATGCAGCGAGCAGTGAGACATGGAGGAGAGACGAGATGAAAAATAAATATATAAATTATCCCATCCATCTGTCTATCCATCTGTCCATCCATCCATCTTCAAACCATTTATCCTGGTCAGGGTCGGGGGGAGGGGGCTGGAGCCTATCCCAGGCAGCAGAGGTAGGGCGGTGTGTATTAATATGATATTATAAAAGATGACCACGCCCCCCAAAACATGCAGTCTGTTCATTTGGTCTGAGGTCAGTAATAAACGAGTGAAACAAAAATTCTCAGCATATCGACTCAGCGTGACCCAGAACGATCTCTCATTCTTTCCTATCGGGTCGGAGTCCAACCCCAGAACATGAGCGGGGCACTTTGGGGCTCGTCCTTAATCATGCGCCCCGCCGCCCACGGGCAACACGCCTGGCACCAGCAGCCCGGTTCATCCGGTGGACCCGAGACGCGCACAAGCTGCTTACTGCGACTTAACCCTCTCCACCGCCAAGTGCTTCCACATCCAGCCCACCACCTACAAACAGACACTACACACAAACAGCAGGTGCTCAGAGCTACGGACCATTACGTAGCATATAACAATACGCTATAAAACAGGCTACATGATGCTAGCAGATGATATTAAATACCTGGGCATTTCTAACAATAAAGCTTCCTCAACTTACCAGAACCTGATATTAAAATGTCAACGAGCTTAAGAATTAACACTCGATACTCTCTCCTCTTTATATCCCGTACGTATTTATCCTGTCCTATCGCTTTACTTTCTGTGGTCTTCTCAAAGTTGCAGGGGGTTTCTCATTCATCAAAGGAAGCACAGGAACGGTTTTATGCCGCTCGTTCTCCTTCCCCTTCTCTCTCTCTCGCTCTCCCTCCTTCAGGAAACGTAACCTTAAACCAGGCCATCCGCTAAACCCGGATTACAGAGTCGGGTGCGAGAGAGAGAGAAAAGAAGGCGATGGAAAACGGGGACGATCTACAATCCCTCGTTCAGAGAGCAGGTGGAGGAACGGAGGAATAAAGAGAGGAGAAAAGTACAAAAAAGGTCAAAGTCATGATCTGTCGCGGCCGATAGGAAAACAGCAGCAGACATCAAATCCACACAAAATAATTTATTTTCTTCATTAATTTACAATCGCAGTATGACCCCGGATAATTTTGTTTAATACATATGTTGAAGTGTTATTACCAGTCTTGTTACTACTACTAATATTAATGGTGTCAACTTGCTATTATGATATTCATCAGAATAACTAATTTTTTAAGCTTTTAAAATATTCAACTCATTTGCTTGATTTAAAAATAATGAGCATTTTTTATGCCAAGAGAACCTGTGATAAATTGATTCTACAATAACAGTGGTGGTTGTTACTGTTGCCATCATGTTAATCCCTTGTATGCTGAAGTGCATCCATGTGGCAGAGTCACGTGACGACGTGTCACATCACCGACTGTCAATCGTGGCTTCCGGCCAGCTCCCAGATGGGCCATCCGCTGCCGTCTCCCGACACGGCTGTCAAACGCTAATCCGGGCGGAGTTTAAATCGCGAAAGCCGCGCAGTGCTCACTGTATGTCCCGGCCCATCTACAAGGGCAGTGCCGCCCGGTAACCATGGCGGAGCTATTGGAGAGGAACCTACAAATTAAAATAGGCTCGACAGAAAGGTTACCCTTACACATCGTTTATACAGACAGCTTGCAATGTTTGCACCCTTCAGCAAGGTCACGGGTAATTTTCACCGTGACGGTCCTGTTTTCTTTGTTCCTCTGGGTTGTTTATGGCCAGTTTGTAATGGACATTAGATCTATACCCACAAGGCCACTTTAATCAAATGCTCATAATGTATTATATGCTAACACACACACAGACACACACACACCCCCAGATCAGCGGCTCCCAGTGAAAGTTGCCATACCTATAACGTTTTAGTCAAACAGCCTTATTCCAATAATAATTGAAACTTCGTAGATCCCCATGGGAAAATTCTTTTCACACCTCTGCAGGTGACAGCAAACTAGCAACGAACGGCAGCCACCTATCGCAGCAAACAGGGAGCTGGGGGTCAAGGGCCTTGCTCAAGGACCTGTAGACATGCCAAGGCCAGACCAACCAACACCTTTCGGATCACAGGCACAGAGGCTTAACCCACTGAGCCACAAGGTGCCCACACTTCCATTACTAATAAGTTAACCAGGAGAACTCTGAGTCTGATTATGTAGCTCCTGAAAAGTTACTTGGACTCGGTTCAGCCAAGGCAGGACTAATTTGAAGCAGTGGTCTGTATACCCTCATGTTAGCTCCAAATCAAGCAGGGTTCACTGACCATTTGAATGAATATTATAAAGATCATATTAATGGAATACCTTAGCTATCTATATTTACTATTGATATCACTGTGGTGTTTATTATTTCTGTGAGTTGATTAATTATTAATTTTCCTTAAATAAAGCTGAATAAGGCATCCAGTTGGTACCATCACAGAGGGGATAAAGCTTGTGGGAGTTTTACTAATGCATAAATGTTCTGAGGGCAGAAGGAAAAATGACTGGTTCCGAGAGATAACCAATCAGATTGTAGAGGAGGTGGGTCCAAGCAACTAGAGGAGGCGGGACCAAGCAATTAGATCTGATTGGTCATCTCTCTGAACCAATCATTTTTTCTTCTGCCCTCAGAGCATTTCTGGTAACTCCCATGAGTGTGGATAACACTATAGCCTCAAACCAGTAGTGTTGGGGTTCTAATAAGGCGTTCAGTTTAAATAGATATATGGGGATACAGATGTGGGCGGGATTACTGCACTCTGTCAATCACTGATAATGGAAACCAATCAAGAGCGTCAATACGGATGTGGGCAGGATTACTGCATCCTGTCAATCACTGCTAATGGGAACCAATGGAGAGTGTGGATATGGATGTGGGCGGGAATAATGCACCCTGTTAATCACTGCTAATGGGAACCTCCGACAGAAAATGCTATCATTAACCTGCTTTATCATTGGATTATGATTCGTATAATTAATAATTCACACACCTGGCACCCCATCCAGGTATCCTAGCTTTGTGCCACCTGCAATGCCCCCCCCCCAACACACAACCCAGACCAAAATCCGGCAGCTAGAAGGTGGAGTGATGTATCCCGAATTCATATACTTCACATAATTGCCACCTGGGGGAGCCATAGAGCTTTATAGTACTGGGGAAGGTATTTTAATGTTGCTGGCCTGTTACAGTTACTCATGTCATCTTTGTTAGCAGAGAATTAATGACATAATATCTATCGCATATAACATAGTAGTGTTTTATGAATTTAATATAGTTACAAAAACTTCCATTCCACATCACAGCTCAGACTTTTGGCAAGATGAGATGTACAGAGACCCAATTCCACCATCTGGAAAGCGCTTATCATTCTCAGGGTGACAGGGGAGTCTGTTCCAGGCAGCGCAGGGGCTGACTGGGGAATAGCCTGTCCAGTGTTTCTCAGCCATGTCTTTGCGGACCCCCAGACGGTCCACGTTTTTGCTCCCTCCCAAGCCCAATGCACCTTTACCAGGTATTTTTAGTTCTTGATTGGTTGAGAGTTAGGAGGCAGATAAGATATGGACTGTCTGGTGATTCCCAAGGACTGGGTTCAGAAACACTGTCACACATACATGCTGCAGACATTTTAGGGGCGTGTCTCTGGACTGCATGATGAAACACAAACAACACGGGTGAAACATCCCAACAGCTCATACACAGAGCAGAGATAGGACTCAAACTCTGAACTCTGGAGGTGTGAGGCAACAGCTCTACCCCCCCGGGCCACTGCGCCTCCCCGACACCCACCCTGAAAAAGAGAATTTATAGTCCAACTGTAAGTACACTCCCAAAAATAAACTGACCCTCCCTCGCAAAAACATCCAGTGACTGACTCTGTCACTGTAACAGGATTGATCCTGAGCTAAAAAGCTAACCCCCCCCCCACACACACACACTGACCTCCCCCCAATCCTTTGTCTTTTCCCAGATTGACAGTGACTTTCGGACGTTCCGTAAGAGACCCTTCCAATAAACATGGTGGACCCATTCTGGGAACGATCAGGGCACTGGGTTGTGACACGGGCCACAAGGCTCGCTCGCAGTCGACTGCGCTACACCCCATTAGCAGAGCCGCGGCCGAACCGACAGGACCGATGGGCATTCGGAGGAGGAGACTTTTACGCACGGTGACTCTGAACCCGAAAAGAGGCCACAGAAGATTCCAGAATGTGTGGGGGAAGATGACACCATCCGTGTTACGTTAAGTGGTCCTGCTCCACTGGGATGACAGTGGCCTCTACCGGTGTTCAGAGAAGCGGTGATGTGATCATGGTACCAGGGCCTCCAGCGATGCCTAAGGTACTAAACGGCAGCTTCTGGGACGGCTCACAGATGCCCTGCCCCCACTCCCACTCCCCTTGTGAGCTTATTTGTGCTTTGGATGTCTGTCTTTCTGCATTTGCATGTGCTTGTATACATTTTGTAGGCTAATCTCCATACTAAGGGCGACAGGAAGCTCCCATCTCGTGCTTCGAATCCGTACCAGATTTTGATGTGTGTGTGCATGAATTCACAAACATGCCTTAGCGTGTTAAGGTCTTAACTGAACACAGATCTGGGAGATGGTGAATAATGTTCCTGATGGGAGGGGCTTACAGGACTGCCCCTCCCACTGTGAGACATTCCTGTGTGATCCACCAGGGGGCGCTCTGGGTTTATGCCCAGTGACATCAACAAATGGCTGGTAAAAAAAAATCACGTGTGTATTTAGGACGAGGGCCAGACCTGAAAACCACCTGATGTCTCCTAGAACCCCACGGCACTCCAGAGGGAAAACCTGAAGCTTGCTTTCCCAGCAGGCTGAGCGACTGGTGACTGTGCAGCAAAGCCATGCATGGGGGGGGGGGGGGGAGTTGTGTGCGTGGGGTTGCAGGTTCGAAGCCATGTGCTTCACCACATTCATGAGTATCACAACATTCTACAGCCCTGGCGAGCGGACGACATTTATAGCTGAGCGGCATAGCAAAGGAACGTGCAAAAGAGCGCTTTTAAAAAAGATCGGAAAAAATCTGCGACAAGCTTACGCATAGGCAGCGGGTAGAATGTTCCATCCCCCCCTCCCCGCGTCCCTCTCTCCCTCCATCACCATTCCAGATCTTCCCTCTGAGAGTCTGTTTTGTTTATCTGTGCTCAGTTACCATTTCAGTTGAAATGCAGGGAAAACAAATCATGGCATGAGACCCCCTAACCATAAAAGCCGTCCCCTGTGCACCTGGTGATGATCCTGGGGGTGGTGATGGGGGGGGGCGGGTGGTGATGCACATACTACACTTGCTCCGCACAGAGTCCGTAAATTTCATTTTATGGGTGCTATTTGACAGACGCTTGTGCTGTATCCAGGAGATGCTAAAGTCCTCGTTGCCTCGTTTTAAAACAGAGTAATGTGTGTACAATCTGTCTGCATGAACGTGTCAGTCTTGGACAGTCCATGTGTTTGGGGCCGAGCAGAGACACCCAGCTCATTCTGCTCACTCCTGACCCCACAAAGAGAGCAGTTTCTGGGCGAACCATAATCGCCATTCGCGATAAATCGTCGTTTGTGACTTTTCTGTTTCTGCCCCCCAGAACTGAAAAAGTCCTCTAGTGTGACGTAAAGGGCCAGAATCGTTCTGAAGATGACGCCGATTTGAGACGATATTGTCCAGAGATGAATGGGGTGGAATCCATTCATTTTGGCGTAGGTTAAATGCAAAAGCCCTAAGGTCAAAGGTCACTACCAGGGAAGTGCCTGAAGACCAGCAGACAGTAGGCTGAAGCAGTCCTGCATTAGCGATCCTCACGTTTACACCAGACATCACCAGACGACAGTCTCCACCTGCAGAACTAGCTGGTGACAGGCCTGTCATCTTCTGCTCTGGTGTGAGGTTTACATTCACAGGCAGCTTTACAGAGCTGCTCTGCATTCACCATTAGCTCACCCGCATGACTCCCTTTAGTGCAAAGCCCCTCCTGTTCGTCCATCTTCGGAAGACAGCCTGTCACGGTTATTACTTGTCCCCCGAGCTCTGAAAGCTCATTCGATTCCTTCTCCCGCCTCCTCCCCTGACACTCGCCTCCCGTCCTTCCGCCTGTCTCTCTCCTCTCAGGCTCGATATGTTTCTCCTCTCTGCGTCTGTCTCCCTGACCCGCCCTCGCCCTCCCCCGTTCCTCTCTCTCGGTACGGACGCCCGTTCCTGTCGGCAGTAGCTCCATCACAGCGCTCCCTCGCCATGACAACTCTCCTCCCCGTGGACGATCAGCAAGGGGAAAAACAGAGCATCGCGGTAGTCGGGGGGTCTCTCTCCTTGCCGATTTGTGTCTGTCTCCCCCTCCACATCCTGCTCGGACGCCCTCTCTTCCTCCTCGTCATCATCGCCATACCCCCCTCTCCCCAGCACACCCTGGCTCTCCTCATCCCGTCGGGCCCCGAATCCCAGGAACCCCCCGCCCCCGTCCTCCCCCCTGGCTCCTAGGCCTCCCAAGCTCCTGGAGTGGAACAGGCAGGCGTGGCGCGACGTCTGCAGGCGGCCCAGGGAGAATCCACTGCGGCTTGGTGCCAGCCTTGTGGCCCCGCGGCCCCCTGGACGCCCCGCCGTCGCAATGGCGACACTACCCCTCACCCTCGAGGGCAGCGAAGTGCTACTCGGGGATCTCCTGCAGCGGGGGCAGTTCTGGAGGAAGTAGCCACCACTATGGGGCCCCAACCTGGCCAGGGAGCTCCCCCTAGTGGGCAAAGCAGGGTTCGCATTGGGGTCCGGGTCCATGAGCAAGGCCTCGGAGTAGCTGGGCACCATCTGCTGGTTGCAGCGGATGTGCCACTCTAGCTCGGTCATGTCTACGGTGTTGACCCGAGAGATCATGCGGTAGTTGGGGCCCCCGCTCTCCCCACTGGGCCGGAAACCCCCATCCTCGGGTGTGTTGTCATTGGCGTCCTCACCCTCCCCAAACAGCTTCTCCACATGGTAGTGCACGTAGGCTGTCCGGTACTCAGCGACCACACGCAGGGGCCAGGAGAGCAGGAGGATAGATGCCAGCCAGAAGACGTGGCGCCGCGAGTACCAGGGCTGGCGGGATGGGTCGGGGAATGCCAGCATGTGCTCACGGAAGTCCACGTTCTTCAGATGCATGCCCTCACGGGCCTCCATATAGTCATCCAGACCCTCGTTGTCTCCAAAGAAGCGGGCGCGCTGGGTGAGGTAGGCGGTCTCGGCGCGGGCACTGGCGAAGCTGAAGCACTTGGTGAAGCGGAGCCGAGTCGCCGGGTGGTCCAGCAGGCCCAGCAGTTCCTTGGAGACGTCCTTGACGCCGTGCCGGGTGTAATCGAACTCGGAGCTGGCAGCGTGCGTGTTGACGCGCTCATGGTAGACCTGCGTGGTGGTGTAGGCATCGCCGTTGCGGTAGCGTGTCACCTGCCGCGTGCGCCGCACATAATGGTAGCTGATGGCCTTCCACCAGATGCAGGGTGTGGCCCGCTGTAGGCGCTGCACGCGCTCGTAGACGTCGCTGATCTCCACCTTGGCTAGGGTGGCCGTCTTGGAGTAGCAGTACCAACACTCCACCAGGTAGACGGCATAGAGCATCACCAGGAAGGCCAGCGGGATATAGACGTAGCCGTTGGAGCAGGGGCTGTCGTGGTAGAGGCGGGCGCGGCTCCCATAGTAGAAGGCGGAGCCGTGGTCGTCGGCCATGACGGTGACGCGGTAGAAGGAGCACCAGCCCAGCGTGCCGAAGCAGCCGTACATGAGCAGAGTGAGCAGCAGGCACTTCCAGTGGGACTCTCGACACAGGGAGCCGCTCAGGGACTGCTTCAGGGGGCGCTGCTGTAGGGGAGGGGCGGGGTTTGGTGAGTTTGGGGGTGGGGTTAGTTATGGGGGAGGAGCGAAACAAGACAAGACGAGGAAGGGGATAGGACGGAGGGTTAGGGTGAGCAGGGTTTGTAGGAAGATGGATAAATGTGGGAATGGGGGGTACAGGTAGTGAGGACAGAAGGATGAGATGAGGCAAGGGAGGGGCAGACCATGTAAGAAGGAAAATAGAGGGGGGGTTAGGCAAAGGATAGGGTTAGTCATTATGTAGGAGGAAGAGGGAGCAGGGAAAAAAAGAGAGGATAACAAGGAACAGAAAGAGAGGGAGAGAGAAAGGGAAGGTGTTAATCCAGTGTGACTTAGCTGCATTTTATGCAAATGAAAAAGACTTTTGCATGCAGCCAATGTTCTAAACTGTGAAAGATAACAGGAAGGGAAAAATGAAGTTGTGAAAAGCAGACTACTCCCCAGCGGGCATTCTCCAGGGGAGGGAAGACTCTTTCCTTCTGCAGTGTAACCCAAACCACGGCAATCAGTGAAATGCAGGATAACACAAGGGCAACGGCCACAGTAAATGCACCCCCCCCCCTCCACCCAGGGTGAGGCATAGATAGGCCTCTCTTAGCTCTCTGTTGCCCCCATCTCTTGCAGTGAAATCCAGTGGTACTGCAGCAACTCGAGCACGTTCAGGACAGCTGACCCTTCCATGTAAAGCTGTCACCTCAAACAGGTCATCACCGGTTCAAACCCCATGGACGGCAGAGTAATGTCACCATTGGGCCCCTGAGCGAGGCCCCTAACCCCCAATTGCTCCGGGGACTGTCTGACCCCGCTTTCTCGATTGTACATCACTTTGGATGAAAGCATCTAATAAATGAATATAAACAAAGTCCGCCATTCCCTTGCTACTCTATAACGAAAGGATTTTGGAGGTTAATTCTGCTTGCATGCATGTGTTTGAACTGAATGCTGATTTGCTATTTGCATGTATGTTTATAATGATGGGCAATTACTGGAAGCAGCTCAGCTACAGGGCTATTAAAGGGAAAGTGAATCAATGAAATTAAGTGGATTATGGGTAGGGAGAGAGCAAGATGGAAGGAGGGAGGAGGAGGGCGAACGAAGCAAGATAAAACAGAACCAAAATCTGACATTATATATGATAAACTAAGAGATAAAAATCCAGAAGGCAAAAGTAAAAGTAGGCATAGAGTTGGAAACAGTGGCTCAGACGCATCCAGCTATCAGCTTAATGTGTCTTTCATGACGAGCGACCAAGACAGAACCCCTTGCTGGGTCTATCTATCGCTGCCCAATGGGACAGTTTCACACTTTAGACTCTCACTAAACAGGGGTGTGAGGTGTTAGGATCCAGGTAGTGACACCGGCTGTACTATTCAGAGGGTGGCTGAAAGTCACAGCTGAACCCTGCCCCCCCCCCCACCCACCTGCCCCCACACACCCCAAGCGCAACAGAGCGGGATACATTATCGCCGATCAATTATTAATCGAGACGACATTAAGAGTCTGGCTTAATGACAGCCTCACAGCGGAATGGGCATCCGTACGCCAGAGACACTCGGAAAAAATTACCCCACCCCCCAAAAAAATTGAATTTCTCAAAATCCTTTACATGATTCAGACTGTCCCCCGAATTCAAAGGTAACAGCTATGTCATGACTCCTGAACCACTCTGCTGTGCCACCCTGGTCTGCACCTTCACCGTCGCCAGGTGATTCTCAGCCCTGGTCCTGAGGGGTCAGCGTGTCTTACACCTAGACTAGCCAATCACAGGGGTGTTGCTAGGCCTGTTTTAGGGAAGCTTTAGGCCCACCCAAATAAATCCACCCTAATTAGTTCAAATAGTGAGAGAATTTCCCAAAGCATGCTGGGAGATTCCTGGCTTTTACCTGACTGTGAAAAGTGCCAAACACATACAGTCATAGCATTTATGGATTTTGCCAAACAGAAATGTAAACAGCCCCCGTCTGAATTGTGAGAGCAGAATGAGAGCAGGTCTGGGGTTTATAGCTTCCAGCCCGTGGCGTCTGGGCGTGAGCGAAGCTGAGGTTTGGCCGCAGCGGGCAGCAGACGGGCACGCCGCCGGGTGCCACTGGAGCCCCGCGGGCAGATAAATTATTTAGCTGCTTTTAGGACGGATCCTTGGCTCCGTCGATCCTGCGCGGCGGAATCCCCCCGACAGCAGAGAAAGAAGCCAGATATGTGAGGGACAGGAAATGCGAGAGGTGCATTAGTGCGAGTGTGTGTGTGTGTGTGCGCACCCATATCCGACTAAGAGGGCTTGTCCTTCCTAAAAGAGAGCGGATATGACCAGACTAAGAGGTGGGGTCAGACGAAATGCACCGATGCATTCTGGGAAAGGACTTTGTGCTTGCTTTCAACTCCTGATGAATATGAAAGGATATGGCCGACACACCGTACAGGGGTTCCTAAAATAGGGGTCACCAACCCTGAGGGGGTTACAAAGACACCGGGAGGGGGTCGTGAGATTCGGCAGTGTTATTTTAGAGGTCGTGGGGTGAAAAGATTAGTACCCCCATGCAGGAGCAGATACAAGGGTCAGGACGGGAGTGTCCAACCTAGAGGTGGCGCACCAACTTCCTGGGAGGGCCTCTGCCCCACATCTCCACCATCAAGGACAGGCTCATGTTTCCTGGAGGGTGGAAGTCGAATCTCTCCTTTAATTCCCTGAAGTTGTTTGGAGAGAGACTGCAAATCCGTGGGTGACAGAAATAACTTTCGATTAAAAAACAGGCACATATATGCATATTATGTACACACACACAGCCCCTGAGGTTTGGCAAAATCCATAAATGCTATGACTGTATGTGTTTGGCACTTTTCACAGTCAGGTAAAAGCCAGGAATCTCCCAGCATGCTTTGGGAAATTCTCTCACCTGTGTGTGTGTGTATTATATATAAATACATATATAGTTCACAATTTACTAGCTGGGGAACTTCTGTGTGCATTCTTAGCTATTGCATCCGTGCTTGGCGTTACCGCTGATCACCATGGCAACCGTAATATTCCGTATTTCCATTATGACAACAGGCAGAGTCCAGATAGCTTTTGGTGGTGGTGGTGGGGGAGGAGGGGGGTTAAAGAGGTTGTTACTTGGAGTCAACCTATTTTGACTGTCCTGGAAAAGACCTCCAAAAATATGGCTTCTGCAGAAGCAAGGTGATGAGTGAAGGCCACACAGCTGCAAGGGCAAACGGGCGTGTGAGAGAGAGCGATTAGTGGCGGACGCCCGCTAAGTGGCCAGTCAGCAATCTCCCCCAATCTCAGGCTCTCCCCCATGAAGGGGAAGCTGTGAACGACTACCTCGATTCATGCCAAAACAACTCATGCCCACGCGTTTGTAATTTTTACCATCACACAGCTGCTTCACAACAAAACACTTTTAGCCGAAAGCGACGATTTGAGCCACCAGGATAGATGACCGGGCCAATTCAGGTTGAGTGTTTTGGCGGATGACACAACAGGAGGCGACCTCGTGGGATGTGAGTGCCCTCTCTCTACCATCCTCAAATCACCGACTTACCTGCGGACGGCAGATCTGGGAAACTGACAGAAGCCCGGGGGCCACAGGGACTCGCCAGCTGGGGCACTTTCGCAAAACTGAAACAACCGTCATGCCAGAGGTGCGGCGGGCCGCAGGAAGAGGTCGCAGGAAAGGCGCTCGACGAGGCGTGACGGGAATCACAGCATCCGCACACCATTACCAGCAAAACCCAGCATCATACGTTCCAAACCTCATTCTCCCGTCTCTCTCTCTCCTTCTGTCTCCCTGGCTATTGATCAAGCTGTAACAGAAGCTGCTAAGTTAGCTTGGCGACCCTGGGTAACAGACAGGGAACAGGGTTTGGGGCTTGCTGCAGACAGCCGACGCATTTCCAACGTTGCATCCATGATACAATATGACAGTGGTGCAATCCAGAGGACGCCTACGTGCATTCTTTTAGCTACTCGGAAATGATGCCTGGCTGTGTAATGTCTTTATTTATGATGAGTAATCCTTGTCTAGAGTTTCAAAAAGACAGACAAGGCCAAAGTAGCAATCTTCTGTTCGGGAGCATGCAGCTACTTCGGGGCAAAGATGGCCGACTTTCAACTCTCATCACCGCGCCTCTGGATCCCACTTTCTGTTACGAAACGGGAGATGTGACTTTCCAGAAGGTGCGAGAAGCAGCCGGGGAGGAGTAGGGGTGCGCATGGGCGGAAGACGAGAGAGTGAGAAAGCAGGGCTCGAGGCTCCGGAGAAGAGGATGAAAGAGGGGGAAGGAGAGAGGGAGAGATGAGTCAAGGAAGTCGGTCTCCGGGGAGGAGAATTGGAATGAAAAAAAAGCTTTCTCTACTTTGTTTGCCACTGTATCAAATCCCCTCCCTGCTCTCATTCCTTCAACCATCTCAGAGAAATCTATTTTAAGGAATAGTGTGGCATTACTCCAGAACGATCCTGAAAGACGTGGTTAAAATGAGAAAATACAGTGGCATGCATAAATGTAACACACCCAGGCTAATAGTTTAGCACATTACATGATGCAGTTATACATCACAGGGACGACTCATTTACACCTTTTTTTAACTTTATATGCATCTTGGATATTAATGATCTGCTTCCATACTGACAGCGCCGGGTGGCGTCGTGTAGCGAGGATGAACATTATTTTTCCTGTCATTTATCACCTTTTCAAACTGTTTATGCCCAAGCTGTCGCATGATTTGTTAGTTAAACTGCCAATCAATCAGAAGCACGCTCATCTGTTCAGCAGGGCGTGTCTGACTCCGCCTTTATTGATAGGGAGTAGACTTAAAACCAACCAATCACAGCACACTTACAAAAAGCAACACGCAGATACAGTAGATGGAATTTAGAGTAATCACCGCATCTCCTTGACAGAGCGTCACAGCTTTCGGTTTTTATTTGTTAATATAAAACATTCGCCGTCAAGTCAAAGCCAACACCTCGTGACTGTGCAGACAACACTCCTCAGCATTATTCCAGAAGTTTCTATCACCAGTCCAAAGCTTGAGTCATGTTGCTGATTGTACCATTCTAGTCTGAACTCGTCAAATAGTCTCATTCTGTGCCAAAAATAAGAACAACCTGGTCATTTTGTGCTTTGAGTAGAGTCAAGAATACACTCATCTACTTTCCTTGCAGTTCATAATGTTCTTTACAGCCAGAACCAAAGTTCAAAAGCATCAATACTCCAGTCCTGTTCCTTCATTGTCCAGTTTTGACATCCTTAAATAATGACAGAAAATACCATTTTCTGAATAATTCTCATCTTTGTTCTTCAGTCCTTTCAAAGATTCTTTTTCTAGGTTCTTGGAGGCTTGTCAGCTCTGCTGAGCGCCATTCAGTGGCATTTTCCTTGACAGCTGGATCCTTTGTTGTCGATGATTGTTCCAAGACAAAAGCTGTCTACAGCCCAAAGTGTCTCCACCGTCCACACTAAAGTTAGCCAGTCCCATCCTGCTCAAAATTAGCTAGCATCTTTTCATTCTTCCTTAACTTCCCTAATAAGCATTGTAGAGGAGGTGGGTCAAAGCTACTAGATGGGGTGGGACCAAACAGAGGTGGCAATTTCAGGTCCAGAAAGTAAAATTCCAGACCAGGATTTTGTTTCAACCAACCACTTGAGTACTATTTGACTGTGACTCTTTACGCTCAGCTGGTTGGTTGGGCGCACACACTCACACGCACTACAGGACCAATTTAGACTCACCAAACAACCTATCCTGCACGCTCTTGGACCGTGGGAGGAAAGCGGAGCCCTCGGCAAAAACTGAGAGAGCGTGCGAACTCCACACCGAAAAGACCCGGGACCGAACCAAGGACCTTCTTTTTACGAGGTAGCAGCGCTAACCACTGCACCACCATGCCATGTTTAAATGTCATTCATATTTAAATTTGATTCATCACCATTTTCCTTGCCCTGTGACTGACAGAATTGCAATTTCATCTCAGCCTATGACCCGCGGATGACATGGCTGGAGACAGTAAAGATACTTTGACTTGAAGTACTTTGAGCGTGGAGCTTAATTGGAGGGAAAACGACATGGAAAATAATGCTACCTTCCCCATTTAACACAATGTTTTGAGTTTTACTGTACTTTACTGTACTGTATGACCTGTGCCAGAAAGGTAGGTCACCACTGGTTGCACTTCTGAGTGTGACTTTGGCCGTTCCCATGACTACCCAACTCGCCTAGAAATCATACAGCTTTCAGCATATATGCGTTCTATAACAAGTTTACTTCCAGTCTGTGCGGCTTCCCCTGGACTCACAGCATATGTATCAGCCGCACGCTTCCCCACATCCTTCTGTTCTGCACCGCAGACTCACACGTCCCTCTTCTCCAGTTCGTCTCCACTTGTATTTCCTGTTATTAACATAACGGCCAGGCTCAATCCCCCACTGCTGGGCTCCAGGCCAAAGACAAATGCAGCCACACCAGCAGCATTAAACCTCTCAGTGAGGCACGCCTGAGATACGTGGGCATGGTCCGGAGGCTTCCATCGGCTGGATGAATGTTTCAGAAGAAAAAAACATGATTCTGTTCTGGAAATATTAACCTGATCTGAGGGAGAAGTGCTAGTGTTTTCCGTCATGTGGAGTTACTGTCCAGTTTTGTTCCTTTTTAAAGACTGACAAGTGATATCAAGACCATTCGGTCACACCCCCTCTGTCATTAGTTTGTAGAACAAAAAAACAATCCAGATTATGTGATGACAAAAGCAACTAATGTGGGTTTTCAACCAAGTTTTCCTGTCTACAAATACTAGCAGAGTCTTCGAACTATATTTACTCCCTGCACTGTATTTACATAATTGGATCAATGAGACTAAAGCTGTATAATGCGAAATACAGTGCAGTGTGCTTCATAAATCTTGTGGTAATTGTCATATTGTACAGGAGGTGGGTCAAAGCAACTAGATGAGGAAGTACTAACATCTGATTGGTTGGTCGAGCCTCTTCTAGTTGCTTGTGGTAATTGTCAGATAGGTTCTAAAGGAACTGTGTTCCTTTAATTCGTATTGATTAGCTTCTTATGCTAATTTACAAAAGGTTCCTATGTACGTCAATCACAGGCGTGCTGGGGCAGGGGACTTTTGTGTGCTGTTATCACTAAAACAAGATTAAAATGACAACTAGCCACGTAAAAATGTGCATTCGGTAATTTTGTCTAGTTATTATGAAAAGAAAGTTCCGTTTGGGCTCTTTGCTGTATAGTTTACTAGATATTTCTGGGTAGCACCAAAAAACGTTCTAACTGTTCGCCTAAATGTAAATACAGTTATTACGCAACCATATAATATTATGCCTATGTTGTCTAATATTTATATTTGCAGAATCTTTATTATAATTCGATTCTTTGCATATTATTAATTATTATTATTATTACTATTATTATTGTTATTATTATTAATCAGACCGATTCCATTTGCGTTGTTTTTTACTCGATTAGTAGTTTTGGACCATAAAATTTTCGTGACAGCCAGACATAAACATTTCAGCCATGTCACAGTGTGAATACATAATACGTAATACATAAACATGGATTATATTTTTAATGGTTTGAAAAAGCGATTGGGGCGTTGGGTCGGTAGTGGAAGTAGCGGTGATGGGGTACCATGGTCAACTGCAATGCAGGAGCAGTGGATGACAGGGGGAAACACCGGGAGCGTGACGGTACGAGAAGAGGACAGGGAACAGCCAGCTAAGCGCCGGCGGAGCTGATTAAAAACAGCCGTCATTTGGCGTCGTGATGCTGATGCAATAGCGACGCACCAAGGTGATAAGTGCGCCGCTGAGATATTATTACGGGTACCTGCATACGACAGAGCGAGCAGGTCTGACCATGAGAATTAACCTCGTATGGGAAAAACCTGACCCCGATTCTTACAGCCGCCGTTCGCAGTTTGATGAGAGCGCATTCCCGTCTTCTCCCATACCCCACGAACGCTACCACTCGAAATAATTTTTAGATGAGAAAAAGTGTAGCCGAGTGCTGACATGAACAGGTGCATTAACTCCGCGTGAAAATATGTCTATTTATGTGTGTTGTTATACCTGCAATGTCAATGACTTGATAGACGATAATCGC
Organism: Mormyrops attenuatus; assembly: GCA_026777985.1. Classification (NCBI taxonomy): domain Eukaryota; kingdom Metazoa; phylum Chordata; class Actinopteri; order Osteoglossiformes; family Mormyridae; genus Mormyrops; species Mormyrops attenuatus. The sequence continues at coordinate 438,243 of JAODKC010000065.1, read as the reverse complement.
GTACATATGGAAACATGCACGCAATAAGGTAGAAAAATCGCAGCGGTTCAAAACTCTTCAAGTCATTCCCCATCATTCATTTCCCCTTCACCTAATTTCTATGCAGCACATTTTCTGTGACGACATGAAGGAACCTCGTAACGTAATCGATATTATAATACTGGATACCAAGTAAATATTCCGATTACAATAGCAGTGTATTTCAAATACATTTTTAATATTCCGCAGCAAAAAAAAACAGACGTAACGATTAAAATTCCAGGGACAAACATAAACAAATTCCCCTCCCCCATTACACACATACACAGAGAAACACACACAGACCCAAATAAACAGCTATATCTACAAACCAACAAAAATACACTTATTTGCCTTACCTCCTCCCTCCCGCCACCATTCAGAATGGGCGCCTCTCCGGTCACCGTCACCCCCTGCATCCTGTCTCCTTCCCCCCTCTCCGGATCTCGCCCGTCAGCACCGGAGACCGGTCCAGGACGCGCACAACCCGGCGGGCCAGCTTCGGGACCTCCTTGTGGGGTATGTCACCCCATCCACCGCTTGCTCTATTCCGATTCTCCGACGGCAGCAGCGGCGACTTTCACGCATTATCCTCCGTAAATAATATCCCACCTTCTTCCTTCGCCCTTTCCGCGATCCTCTCCGACAGCCGGTTTATTTATGACGGTTATTACTTTCACCGGTAGTTGTTTGTCTTGTGTAGTGGTGACCCACTGAATGGTCCGGGGAAGGTAGTGCGTGCGTCTGCCGCTCTGTCCGACGGGAGCCGGGAGAGGGACGGACTGAAGATGGAGTGAGCGCGATAGATGGCGAATTAAGACGCTCCCTGGCGTCTCCCCCTCACAATGACATCACATTTATTGTTAAATTAGAAAAATATCGGCAGGCGACTTTCCCTGCGCACACGCGGACTTTACACAAATCCTTGTCTCCCAAGTGATATCTGCGTGAAAATATTTAATCACTATCCGGGCCAGCAATCAATAATACCCCTCGTTTTAATTAGCCTAATTAATTTGGGTAAAATTGGTTTTGCGCGCGTGCGAAACGCGACGGAGTATAGTAAATGTTCAACGGAAGATCACAATTTCGAGTACACATATCTTAGGGTAAACGGGGTACAAACAGATACACATCAAAATAACGTCAGGGACCCCAAACCCCGGGAGGAAACACGGAGAGAATGTGAAAATCCGTAGTAGCAGTACTGATGCGGGCATCGAGTCCACATTATCTCACAGCACAATGGATCAAGTCGCCGAACTTCCCGCCTCATAATAATACCTCGTGTTATTTCTTCATAGGTGACTCTGCACATTACCTTATACTGCATATTCATGGCTGATTGCAGAACGGCGTTGCGAGGTTTCTGTTACATCTCATTATTAGTAGTCTTGGATTTTATTCTGATAATTTTTCATTTAAATGGCTATTTTTGGGAGTGGCGTCTACTTGCATATAGTAGTTGTTAAAGTCATTTATTAAATGTCTTTAAAAAGCTGCGTGGCTATTTTAATAAGTTTTTTAAAGTTTTGTACCAGCGTTAAAAGACACATGCATTTTAACAGAACACTTAATTTTTTTTATTGATAACTATTAATTAGTGTTAATTTATACTAAAATATTAAAATCATCTTTAAAAATATATTTAGCATTTCATGTACAGTGCCCAATATAAACAGTGTACGTACGAATACGAGTAGATGTACGTCCACCAGTGACGGTACCAGAACAATTCTAATAAAATTTAAAAATAAATTCATGATTAAGCCCAACCCATGCAAATAAAACACAAACACATTAGTATCCTAAATTTATTTTCCGTAGAAACTTAATGGATCACCGTATCTTCAGTATGTTGAATCACAAATATTACGATAATAAAAAGTTTCATACATTATCGACATCTTACATGTGGAGAAAGTGCTGGGATGAACCAGAAAAAAGACAAACCGCGCGAGGTACCAAGACTAAATATTAACAAATCGTCAGTTTTCAGATATTTAAAGTAAATGCCGCCTAGTTCCACTTAGTGTTGCATCAAAAACCTCCCGTTGGGTTAAAATAGAAAATAAGATATCGAGGCCATAACGCCTTTTATGAAAGAAGTTATATTCATATATAAAAAAGACTCGTATAGTACTAAACAACGATACAAAAAAATCATTCATATATATGTATACAGTTTTTGTTTGCGTGAAGTACACACAGTCATTTTAGGTTAAGGCGAAACAGGAGAGATACAGTAACGGACTGAGGTATATTCAAAAGCTAACGGAGTTTAATTGCTATGTTTCCTTCAAAGATTAAAAAAACTAAGCAAACAGTTACACCAGCATAGTCAAAATTAATTTCTCGGCCCCTGGTGTATTTAATGCAATCAGCAAGATCGCCGTGAATCTGGGCCGGCTGACTTTCCCCAAAAAGCCATTTCAGTTACGCACAGCCAGAATCTGCATGAACCGCCAGAAACTCGCGGGAGCTTGTTGTCACTTCAAAGTAAAAACTCAATTAATTCAAAGTAGCTCGACTTTGCTCAGTTTGACTCTTTATAGAGCTGGATATTTTTTACAGAACGGATCAATTACGAAAACCGAGGAAATAACGGAAATTAAACACAATGCACAATACAGGCTTCCCGAATAGTGTGACACACTGTGTCTGATCGCAGCTTAATCCAGTTCAAGACTTTATTAATGAACATTAAGATTCCTTGCCGTCGTCGTTAATGGGTTTTATTAATCAGTTGGGACACGTGCTTGTTCTGAGACACGTGACAGGGGATTTCAGCCGTCCAGCGATTCCCTCCTTGTCCTAAGCAAATGATAGGCTGGTCTAACACTCCCGCTGCATCTAATCCCTCACTTCAGATATATCCAGGCTACAGGGTATCGGAATCATATAGGTGTTCATATAGTGACCAAATATCAGTCAGGGGCCAGTTAACAGGATGCACCAGTGCAGGCAGAGCAGAGCAGGCCCCGTGCTCCTGACAGGAACCTGCATTTGTGCTGCAATAACAACTTAGAAGAACCAAACTGTAATAGAGTACTTAGGGCACTTTGAGGGATTTTACGACTTGCACACATTTCTGAGCTATCTTTCTTAGCATATTTACAGTCCTTCCCATTTCATGCCTAACGAGTGTCACATTGAGTTCACATCATCGCAGGTATTTCTCGGCACATCGCCAAATGCTCCTCTTCCCTGGGTTTCTTCAGTAACAGCCTGACGTGTTACCATATTGTCCTTTTTCTTCATTTAACCCTTTCTTTCCTTCCAGACCTTAGCATGGCCATTTAGGGAGTTCAGGGAGCCAAGAAAGACCCCTCTCCTCCTCGTCTGCCCTACCAGAAACTGCAGGGGCAGCTGGTTTCGCCAGTAGGGCGGCGCTAGAGTGCGCAGTTTCCAGGTGGCGCCGCAGTGCCTCCCGCGCATTGGCGGTATGGCCACATTCCTCGCAGACATACAGCTTGCTACGGCGCTCTTTGTAAGCATACGGCTGCGCCACCCCGTGGATCTTCTTCATGTGGGACTCCAGCGAGCAGCGCTGGGTGAAGCCCTTCTCACACTGGCTGCATTTGTAGGGCCTCACACCTGGGGAGAGAGGGGGGGGGGGGCAGCTCAGTGAGACAGACTCCGGGGAGGAAGGGTACGGGGCAAGGAGAGCATCGACAGGAGGAGACGGAGAACATACAGGCTGCTGAGCGAGGGAGCAAGACGCGTGTACAGTGAATACTGTCATGTCCCTTAATAATAATAAACAAATAACTTCGGTGCAGAATCATATTCTCAGCAATATTATTTATTATAATGAATTATATAATATAATCAATAAACTTATTAATAATAGTAAATAAAGCTAAACATGTAATTTAGGTAGCTTAAGTGCATACAGAAAGGCAATTTTTCCCCTGAATAACTATATAGCAGGCACATATGCGTGTAGTAAAATAATGGGTTTGATACCCCCCCCTTCCCAAAATTTGCTTCAGGTTCCTGGTTGGTGAAATCTATCTTGGAACCCCCCCCCCCTGAAATTTATATCAGGCTACAGGCCTGCAGTGTAGGTTAAAAGGCAAAGACAGGTTATAGGTAACAGGTGCTTAAAATGTCAGTTCTCTGTTGACATCCTAACCGGTTCACTGGTTTACGTCACGGTTCACTAGTTTATATCACCCAGCGATATATGCGACTCTGAGAACATGAAGTGAGGCATGTGCCGAATCAGTGTACGAGCAGATGTTGAGGAAGAACACCTTTGTGTGCGGGAAGGCGACCATGAAAGATACATGTTCTGGAACGTGACGGTAAGACGCTCACCGGTATGCGTGCGGATGTGTCTCTTCAGGTCAAAGGTGTCATTGAAGCCCTTGCCGCAATAACTGCACAGGTGCCTCTTGATGTCGCTGTGGCATTTGAGGTGTCGCTTCAGCATGCGCTGTTGCTGGAAGCCCTTCTGGCACACCTGACAGACGAGCGTAGGCGTCCCAGCTGGAGATGGAGCCAAGGCAGCCGGGGCGGGAGACGGCGTCTCTGTGACGGGCAGCTTGCCTGTGGTTACCTGTTCAAAGGTAGGAAGGAGACGGAGTCTTGTTAGCCCTTTCACGTTAAAGCTAGTGATTCACGCTCACGTATGTCATTTGATCTTCCTTCACACACACACACACACACAAAATATGTTGCATTTCCTTCCACACAACTTCTGCTGCACCCAACAGCCCCTAGGGGGTGCCGTTTCTGCCATGCAAATAATTTGCAGAGTCTCACCTTGATCTTGGTACGGAGGAAGACTTCTTGGCTGCCAGTGCCATCCTCCTGCTCCGGGGCTCGCTGACCGGACCGGGCGCTGCACAAGGGTAACTCAGCCGCCTGGAGGCGAGGGTCACACGCGCGTATCTGCGTGTGCTTGTCGTGGCTCTTGTGCCACGTCGACTCTGCCGGACTGGCCTCAGATTGCTCGATGCCATGGGGCAGACCTTGAGATGAAAGGCAAAGGAGGAAGAGAAACGATTCAGTATACCATTACTGGTCTCCTGAAATTCTGCTACCCACAAAGCCCAATAATCTCAGGACAGCATTATTATTATTATTGAACCAGTTACACAAGATTCTTAATGACTGGTCAATAGAGTCAAATTGGAATATTTGTCACAAAGGTATTTCTCAAAATATATCTATTTATTCCGAATTTTAAACGCAGCCGACATCTACCTGGTTTAAACAGAATTAACAAACAGACTGCATCACGGTCTCCCTCTTGTGGTGCCTGTCTGATTGTTGCAGCTGACGTCACAAGTGCAAGTACAATGTGGTGAAATGTTCCTAGACTTTGACGTAATTTTCACTTGACTGCTGGTCCTTAGCAGGCAGTGGACTGGGCTGCAGTAAAGGAGCCTATGGACCCGTTTACCACCATCAGAAGTACGAGCAAGCAAACCAAACGAACACTAAACACAAGAAGAAGAACCATTTGTGTCATCAGATAGCGTCCATGTGTGCTCATCCAGGTGTGCCCGCCTCATGAATGTTAAAATACGTACAAATATTTGTAAAAAAAATAATCCAACGTTATCCATTCACCGCAGTCCGCTGTTCTGCAAATCTAAAGCCTGTGCCAGTGATTGTTTGTACTGTTTGACTAATGAATATTTTAAGGGGGTGGTTAAAATAAGATCGCATGTACCGAAACGGAATTATTGCTAAGGTTCCAAAAGCGATTTCCCTACAAGTCATTTATTGTAGTGCTGCGAAACAACAGCCACCATTGTTAAATACCAGATTAAATTGCAGACAAGTTTGCAAATAAGGTTAACGGTCTAACGGAAGGACTCGTCTTGTTTACTATCTCCAAGACTACAAATACTATCACAATGTGCTCTCAAACCTGCTTTCAATCTGCCATAACTGAAATCATCCGCTGACCTCATCACAACGCGGTTTGATTGTTAATGGTCGTCTTACTTAGGCTTGCACGCTGCAAAGCCAACATCTTAATTATAGTGTTTATTTAAACGGGATGTGTATGTGAACGCAATAGAAGAGTGAAATTTAAATATGCAAAACAGTCCTGGCGTCGCGAAACGGATAATTCGTTTTCCTGGTTTCCATCCGGGGTTGCCGAGATAATCATGCGATGGGTAAATGGTTAACACTGTTCACACACAGGACCTGATTCGGAAGAAAACGTTTTACATCCACAAACTTAAAGGATAATGGACATAACTCTGGTTCTGAGGAAAGAACTGTATTCTAGATATGCAATACTTCATTGAAGCATTTTTTTTTCTAAATTATACTTAAGGAATGTGCTGCAAAATCACCGACACCGAAGACTAGGGCATGATAAATGTGCGGTCTAATTGGGTCAGGGCTCACCGCAAGCGATCCGTTATTTCCTTCGGCCGCAGTAAATATTAACCCGTCAAGGAACCAGCGGAGACTTTCATCACAGAATGAATCAGACCTGCAGGTCGCGTCTCATACTTCAGCTGTGAGGATTACCACCCACAAAAAGCCTATAACTAGATCTCAAAATCAAAACAAAAAAAAAAAAACAGTGCAGGTGGCATTTTCCCCAAAAGGTCATCAGGTCTGAAGAAGCCGTTATCAAAGCCAAGAACCATTAGACTGGATTCAAATCGCTTAAGTCTTTTAAAACGACTCTTTTACTAAATTCTCTAAATAGCCTACTCAGGTCATATTACAACTAAGCTTGTTAATTACACACCATTTATTACATTTCCCAACTTCATCAGAACTAAAGATGGACAGATAAGGAAACAACAGTAGTTGTAAATACGTTAACCGAGTATTTTCTTGTGTTTTAAACAACCAACTACGGTCTCAAACCACTTCGGGATGTCTGTAGCGGTAACCTTGCCTAGTGTCAACACAAAGCGATTTGAACCCTTTGTATTCACCGTTATCTGATTTATCTAGGCTTTTTTTTTCCTTTTACCGAGAATTTATTTCAAAATAAAAGACATGAGTCTTTCAACTAGCTACAGAACAAAAACATTATACCTTCTATCAGTCACATGTTATGTGACTTTTGCGACAAATCTTTAGCGATGCAGCTACCGCACTTTAGTATCTGACGCATTTATTTGCACATCTCACCCGGTACGTAGATTTCTCCCCGTTCGTGGTCCGGCAGCTGGCTCCAGTTCCGCTTTCCAGGTGAAACGCTCACCTTCTTCACCATAAAGGCCCGGGGCATCCTTCAATCTCCCAGTCCGCTAACCTAACTTCTCCTCTCTCCCACTTCAAGCAACTTTCCAGAACACGAAAACTGCAATCGACAAACGAAAAAAACACGCAGCAATTACTTTCAGCTTTTATAAGTGAGGCGCGCAACTCCTTTGTACAATAAAACGGCACAGGTTAGGTTACTTTAGTTCATACACTCCTCCCCCCTTTTTCATTCATCAGCGAAGTTCTAAGGTCTTCCTCTCCTCTTTCTCTGACCCTTCTCTCTCTCTCTTTCTACCATTTACTCGGTTAAACAAACTTATCTCAGCTGGGGGCTTAAAACCGCCTTCCTGTGCGCCCGGACACTTGCGGTATTTGGTTTACCTGAAACGCAGAAATCCCGTTAATTATATCGCCATTCTAACAGGTATTAAAGCCCAGCAAGACGAAGGCACCTTCGAGCAGGAAAGAGGGTAACATGGCGCATGCGTTTGGAAATAACGGTGACAACCTGACCAAGGCGGCTGCTGCAGACCTACCTGTCCAACCGGTTTTTTTTTTCTTCTGGGTAGTTTACTGGAAACGAGGAGAGGGAAGTGATGACGGCGTTTAGAGACTAACATAGCCGCGATAGACTATATAGTCAGTCGTCAGAGGGAACGACTAGGGCTGGCAGGTAAAAGCTTTGGCGTTTCCACCGTCCGCTGATGCTTAATTCTGGGAACCATTAATATCTAGGAGCTTTTAAGTCTTACTGGTTAATTTAACGGATTGTAAATCCACTAAATTTAATAACAAAGGAATATTTTAAATGGGATTACTTTTCATTTAAATAGGAATATTTTCATGCTGAAAGTTTTAATAAGCCTGGTATACTTTATCGCTGCATAATTGGTTGAATTTTGCAATTAAGAAAATAAATACATTTTGAAGACGTTGTGCAAACTTTGATATTTTTTGCAACGTAGCTGAATGGATCTGACTTTACTGGCGCAATTAAGAGTAGAAGCATCGAAGGTTGAAAATGTGAAAGATACATGAATAATGTTTTTTATATTTGTATAAAGTTAACTTCTTATTGTGATTTCAGATAAAGTGATTACCGCTCATGCATACATTTAGTGTTTTGTCACATTCACAAATGTCGATCAGCGCAGTTGTACATAACTTTGACGAAGGTCCTTACAGCATCCATACATTTTTTTCTCGCAATCAAGTTTTTTTTGTAAGTGTCACGTCACCTTCCCATATCATTCCTGCTTCATGCCAAACATCTACCCTCCTGAATTATTTATCCACGTGTCATATCAGCATCTTTAAAATGGCTGAGCCATATCGTCGCGTTCTGTTGTTGTCTCTTATCTGTACCGTTGTGACTCGTGAATGGTTGGATATTGTTTCTGGCGTTTCAGTTTCTAGGCGTGTGTATGCGAGCAGGGCGTGGGTTTGTTTGGGGTAATTAATGAGACAAGGGGCATTGTGATGGTGGGTGGTGTTGGGGGGGGGGCGGGGTAAACACCAAACACCAGGGGGTCATAAGACTTACGAAGGTATCTACAAACTGCAGGAGAAAATGACAAAATTTTAAGTGTACTGGTGGACTTATGACACTATAGTGTATAAAGCATAATAATATCTTCAATAGCAGTGATAATATCTTCATAAGTCCCAGCTGGAGATGGAGCCAGGGCAGCCGGGGCGGGAGGCACACGCTAAGCTTACTCCTTACACGACAAACTACAACTGCAGTAATGAGGATTTCGGGAAGAGGACAATACCGAAGAGGCTAAATGTAAAAAGAGAAAACATTCAGATGTACTGTTTAAAAGACGCATTGTTTTTTTTAGTCTGTATTTCTCAGGATTTATAACTATTGAACACATTTCTAACCCAAGATCACAGGAATTTGACTTTATTTTTGGCCGTATTCTTGCCATTTTTTAACATCCCCTTACAATTTTTTGTCTTTCTTCCAATTCCTCTCATACAATATTTCACACATATTTACATCACTTCGCGTTTTTAATTTGTGTCTTCACCTGGAAATAAACATTCTCACAAAGTGGTTTGTGAATCACTATTTTATTCACCACTGTGCAGGGTCTGTCTTGTCTACACTCTCAGAAAAAAGGATACATGCTGTGCATGTCACTCGGACTGTACCCTTGTCTTGTACCTTTTAAGGTACAGAATTGGACTCTGAAGAACATCCCAAAGGTACAAACAGCATTAATGTACCATCAATATAGTACAGAAATGTCCCCCAGAGTCAATTTCTGTACCTTTAAAATGTAAAATTCCCTACAGCTAAGGGTACAATTGGCAGACCCGTGAGGATACAGCCCCAGTGACAAGCAAAGGTACACATTTTGATAATTTTTTCTTTGTGTATGTCCTGCATGTGCTCCGGATTTTCCTCCAGTAAGAGTGACTTTGATGGTGCACGAATTTTGCCCTGAACCAAACCAATATCTGCAGAGATACACCGCGCCGGATTTACAGACTGGGCGACCACTGACTAGTTTGTGTCAAGCGGCATTTGTATATGCTTGAAGACGTTGGGAGACGCGGTAAAACTTTACTTGAGGACGCACAAGTAACTTAATAACTCAGTTACTACTGAAGTACAAATCATTAGTAACGGTATGAAATACATGAACCGTTATGGTTTATAAATGGTGAACGAGCGTGGGATCATTACGTAACTAACACATACTTTCTGGTTAATTAATACATTAAGTAAGAGTGCACTACTACATCATTTTACCGAGTACATTGTCATCGAACTTTCAACACACCTAGCCTACAGTTTTAGAGTGTCACAATTCTGTAAAGCAGAGGTCATTCAGATTCCCGCTTATCCTCAGTGGTATGACTTGAGGCGCGAACCTGCATCGTGTCTGTTATTTTTACGCAAAGACGACGTGGAACGCGAACAACGAGAAAAGCCGGTTCTAATTTCACTTTTTTTAGTTGCAACATTTACGGCTGTTTTTGTCTCTTACCAGCCACACTCTTTTAGCCAGAGAAACGATTAGCTAGATAAGCTAAACACCCGAATTCCTGCCATGGTGTAACATCACCATCACAGAGAACTGACGTTGCTTTTAGGAAGTATGCTGCGAGTAAGTTGAAACTACTATGTAGTCTATGTCTGCGCTTGAATTATTTAATTGGTGTTACAGAAAAAATAGTTCATCCTAGAAATTTCCTTGGATTGGCTAACAACTTATGATTTCTCATAGCATCAGCTTAAATACATCACTTTGAACCTAGTATCTTTCGGTGAATTCACACGTCATGTGCATATTGAATTTAACTGGACGTTCCAGTCTTTTGACGCACCTGTGATCCCGCGGAATGGGAGATGTGGCGCCCTCTATCGGACAGTAGTCGGACACAACCACCTGCTTGCTGGTCTCACTATTCCCACCCATTCATAGCATGAATTGGAGGCGTGTCAGGGCATGCGGGTAACACAGAAAAAAGGAACAAAGACGGTGTTAGGTTCTATGGAAAGAAAGACCGGAATAAATTACATCAGCCAGTGATAGCTGGGGTACGGATACAGTCCTGTTTCTGCCTCATCATCGTTCCTGTTTGCCACGTAGAGGTTTTTGAGAAAGCAGTTCTAGTGATTTATTTACGTAACGGATTGTTTTCTTGTGGTCAAAGTGACTTACACAGCTTGCAGTTTTCATACATTAACTGAAGCAATTTTGCTTATGTGCCGTATTCAAGGGCATGACTTATGTTTGCTACTGTATTAATCACAATTAGTCCTTAAAAAGCATGATATTGCTATTACACCAGCTTAAGATTAAAACGTAAATGGTTTAAATTGGGGGAGGGGATAATGGAAATGAGGAAAATAAAAAAATAGGGCGGTGGAAGATTGAAAGTTATGTATGCAGGGAAGTCATCCATGCGTGCAATAACGCAGTGTATCAAAAATACTACGCCGTGATTGCAACATCGCATACAGTTTATTTACTGGACACATATGAGAGCTGCGGCATGAAAAAAATCAAACACGTTCAGTTATGTCAGACACACTCAGTACTACTTATGAGCCTAGGGCAAATATTTATAGTAGTTGCAAAATAATTCAGACGCAGAACTCTCATAGGTAGGTCTGCATCCCTTTTATGCCATACTCACTGTGGCTGTTCCTTCTGCTGCAAAGGGGGGGGGGGGACATTTGTATCGCTGTTTCAGTCTCGGTTTCAGAAC
>JAODKC010000065.1:399814-425588 GCA_026777985.1 Mormyrops attenuatus | reverse complement strand
ACACGATATTCAAGTAATATTTAACTGGAATTATGTTTAAATCACAAAGTTAAACTAATGGAAAAAAAATAAAAATTATGGAAGTGAGACACGGCAGCCCACTGAAAATGCCCCCACCCAAACAAAACTTTATGCAAATGGTCCTTGAATTATACCTAATCTCAGCTAAACAATTACGTAAAAACTAGAAGTTTGGCAAAATAAAAGGTAGATAATTAAGAAAAACAGTGTTCAGCAATATTCAAGAATGAGCTCATTGCCCCAGTTCCCTCTTTACCTTCATTTTGTAGCAGATCCTATAGCCCATCCAACTAGACATGTCATCCACAACCCCTCAGAACTGCAATCTTAGTTTACCATCCTTCATTAATCACTTTTGTATTTTGTTGTCCTCCATTATGTATCTGAATTGAAATGACAGCCTCAATTTTCAGAAATTGAAATATTTAACCCCATACACATACCCAACCCCCTTCACCCCTGCCCACCTCCTGCTTGTTTTCCCAGTCCCCGTTATGTCCCAAACTGGAATGAACAGCCAAACCCTATGTGATATAGTAGTGTTTCCCCACCCCCTACAGGCCTCATTTGAAGCCTGGGACTAGATTTATACAGGGCTTCCTTCAAGAGTGACCACTGACTGGCCGCCCAGCTTCTCTGCCAGGGTGCGTCGGTCTTTGATGTCGTCCAAACCGTTGACTTGCCACTCATGTTTTATACCTGAATAAGGAAAGGAATAGGAAAAGAGGAGGAAATCCATCAGTTTGACTCTGAAAGGACAACAGTGGCTGTAGCACCAGTAGTAATTCAGATTTTCTGTAATGAGGTAGAACATCTTCAAGGACTCCTCAGATCACACAGGGCAGCTTTTCTGTGTTCAGTACATGACCAGCCATAAATGGACAAATTGAAAGACAGCAGTGAAGGTTACATACACGGCTCACGGTGGACACCGCGCCGGCCGACGCCGTGACTGCCGCCTACCGCCAGAAACCATGTTCACACAAGCTACCCCCCAGATTCCTGGTGTACCCTACTCTAGCCTGGAGCTCCAGCGCTCACCTGTGAACTTCTTCTTGATGGCGTCCTTGGAGCTGGCATAGATCATTTTGCTTTTCAGTGGAGCACTCTCAGGAGCCCTGGGGAAAGAGGTTGGGGGTTCAATCCAGAACACGGCATACACAGAAACCACTTCTCTATATACCTCAGCACCTAAGCTGACCCCACTCTCCTCACCAGAAGATAAAGACCAGGTCCTCCTTCTTGGTCTCCTTAGTCTCATATGTAGCGTCATAGAGGGCATAGCGGCAGTCGTTGGGTGGTAGCATCTTGACAAAGTGCAGGTAAGGGTCCTGGATGGTCTCCCCCACCTCACCCATCAGAATCTCACGGCCCTCCTCCAGAATGATGTTCCTCTTGTCGTCACTCAAGCAGAACAGCACCGCCTTCTTCCGCTTCCTCTTCTCCTCCTCACCCGCCTGCGCTTTGCGCACCTTCATGTCATTGAAGACTGTGATCACGTCGTCGGTGACTGTTACCCCGGAGGCCTGAGAGGGGAGGAACGCAAAAGGTTAGGAGAGGATCTATTTCTTAGACTAAAAGCAAGGACTAGACACCTAAGGTGAAGTAAGAAAATTCCACGGAAAACACCATTCAGCATTTCAACATTCATACTTGCGCGCCCCCACCGTCGCTGCAACAAACGTCGGAACATTAGTGAACATCGCAAACTGTTGCAGTGCCCAACCGTGGTTTCTCGTAATATTTGTACACATTTATTACTTGCAGACCAACAAGTTTAACTACATTCCACACTAAATTCCTACCGATTTCCCAGAATTCCAAGGGCTCAGTTTCTACAGTTGGACAAGTGTGCTGATGTGGACTGGAGAAAGCAAGTATTAAAACTGGAAATGTCAAAAATATTCCCATAAACAAAACACTGCACTCAGAGAGAACACCAATATCACCAGCCTTACTGACCAATATCTTAAAATAGTGGTAAGCCTTTGATTCCACAAAACAATTTAATAACAGGGAAAAAATGCATTACTGTAACAAAAAGTTCTTAATGAAATAAATGAGGCAGTGTTGCATTCCGAATTGGTATTTTTCCACAAGGAGACTGCTGTAGAGCTTTAGCAAACCGGACTCCACACACACACACACACAATTCACTAGATAGACCCCATTTTACCTCCCCCCCCCCATACTCACTTGGCGGAGTCAGGCTTGTACATGCTAACAACTAGTTATGGTGATCATTCAACATCACATTTCAGTGCCAGTTTCACGTCAATGCAGTCCAATCACGACAGCCAAACCAAAACTTAAACGAGGTAAATTTGTTTATGATGCCTGTTCCAATGTAACCATTTCAACCTTGGGTGCTCTCCGGAAATGCCCAAACACCTGCTGCGTGTTAAGCTAAGAGAATATTCATCTGGGCCAGACATCCGCCACTCCTCTTGCAGTTTAATACCGTAAAGTTTAAATAAAATAAATCATCCCAGCCTGTAACCGCCTGCCACTTAAAGCGGACTGACAGGAAGATGTGAAAGGCAAGCTGTGACCCCCCCCAGGCGTTTCCTACAGAGGAAGGGTGGGGTCACAGACAGGAAGGGAAGGGGAAGAATGCAGACAAACTTAAGAGCTTGCTGGTGTGGACAGTCTTTCAGCCACACAGCTTGGACTAGGACAAATCTGTGGAACATCAACGAAAGTGTCAAATAATTCAACGCCAAAATGTTGAAAATTAGATGCGCCCTCAACACCAAAATGTATGTTGATCAGGATAAGACCACAATTCACAGCAAGAGTAAGCAGAGATAAGGATTTCCTTCCACCGGAATCTCTGGAATTGTTCAACTACCGAGAAATGTGGTACAGCGGACACACCAGCTGGAACATTACTTGGCAACCTCTCCCCCCAAATAAACATGTCCACAGGGGGGGAACTGAGAACCAACACTGTCAGTTTGGCCATCTCCTGATCCTCGAGCGGATAAACAGCAAACCATGCATGTCTGGCACATCAGATATCTGTGAAATAAACAGGCCTGGCCACTAGGTGGCCCGAAGGCTAAAGTTCTAGCACCACCAAGTTCATTACTGTGCTTCTCTGCTAGATTCCCATTCAAATACAGAAAGTGGGAGTCAGGGCAAGGCAATTAGAATGCAGCCACAACAAACGCAGGTGGGCTACAGGCCCAAAATGTTACAAAGTTAAAGCCAAATAAAACATGAGACAGGGCTGTGTGCGAATTTAATTTTCCACGAAGAACCTGTATGCAATTATGAAATGGGCCGCAATAAAACTGAGATGAACAGCAAACCACAGTTACCGGATTAGGCATTAACAAACGATAAACTGTATGGGTAAGGACTACAAGTTGGTTTTCGATATACCATGTCAAGCTTGGGTAGTTCTTGCAATGTTCCTTCCCAAAGAAATTCATAACAATTGTGTCTACGGTGCACGTTCTTGCCTTTTAATTATAACAGAATTCTATGAGAAACATAATGGAAAGGTATGTTATTTCATGTAGGATATGAAGCATTAACCTGGGATACAAACTGACAGATGCAAGGCCCAAAGATTTTAGTTCCAGGTGTTAACCTTTTAAACTACACTACTAATTTGGCATGAGAGGGTCCAACACAGGCAGCACAGGCCTATAATCTAAAATCACTAAGAGTGACACTGCAGTAAATACTCAGCATTATAAGACGGTCAGATGACCTGCAAATTAGTCAGCAAAGCGACCAATAAGTGATGCGTCAAACAGGACACTACTTGGCACAGGGTCGGTCTCTGGTGGGCAAAATCCCCCATGTTTAAAAGGCGCCTATATCTACAAGGTGCTTTCCAGTTACACTGCACTAAACAGTGGCCACTTACAATTCTGAAAAACGTGGGAAAATTGAAACCACCAGTATTGCCCATACCACAGACACCAAACCATAAAACTAGTTGCAAGTCACCAACGATTCGTTACACCCAGGGAGAAGCTAATGGGATCTTATCAGTTTCCAGTTCAGATTTTAAATTACGCTATAAGGCTTTATGATATGCGGAAGGGGAAAAAAAATGACCAAGTAATCTTGCCGATAAGGGCTGTACTTTAATCGCATACTGAGGGGCGCAGGTCATAACGGGGCAGCGTGGCTGTAATTGCAAAAGGCCAGAATACGCCCAAACGGGACGAGCAGGCCAGAACAGACACATAATATAACACGGGGGTGGCTAACTGGACCGGCTCAAAATTAACACTGGGAACAAAATGGTGGATTAAGCCTAATTTATATTCGCTGGCGAGGGCTACTGCTACGCCAAGCGGCCCGATCAATGCGGTCGCATGTGCGGGAAGGGAGCAACCACACCCCACCGCGCTTCGACCTGAAGCTCCCTTCCACCCAAACCCGCCCCATGACAAGCCGATTTCCCCTTCAAACGCCTGCTGAGGTTTGCCAAGCGATGGCCGACTTACTCCGCTTAACCATGCTACCATGCACACACCCCGATCGACAGTCGGACGTGCATTTTATTTTAATGGGAAATTTGATTTTTTTAAAAAAAAAAAAAAGCAGCAGTGAGATCCCGGCAGATCCTATAATTTAAAAAAAAAAAAAAAAAACCGGCAAAGCAGGGCTGGCTCCCCGCAAGCCACGTTTTCTGTGCGCTTGGGTGCAACGTCCCCCCCCTTTCAAGATAAGGTGTGGAACAAAGAAAGAGGGAGGAGTGCGGCGGAATAACATGGCCACCGGCGAAAGTGCGTAACGCGGCCGCCGCAGAGCCGAAATCACGCCACCGCCGCACGCCCCTCGCCTTACCCCCGCAGCGGGGAAGCCTCGGCCGGCCGCCCAGCCATCGGAGGCACCCGACCCAATTCTGGACACCGGGCGGTGATCTTTTCCCGAGAGCGACCCAAAGCGCCATTTTAGACCGCATAAATAATGCCTCGCTGAATGTCCCCCTCCCTCCCTTACATGGCTGGTATTTTGCAGTACGTGCGCCCATCTCGGCATGAACTGGTAATTAGGATACAAGGAAAAGCGTGAGCAGGAAAGGGAAATAACTCCTAAATACCTTACGGTAAAAAGGGGAAAAAAGACTAAGCACATTCGCAGGGTTATAAAAAAATGCGGCAGTAAGGAGTCACCCCCAAGTCTGCAAATTATTAGGGTTATTTTTAAAGTTTGTGGGCGAATGAAAAAAATATATACAGTAATAAAACCTTGCCTGGTTTAGGGTGGGGCTCAAATACCCATTACGAAGGTGTCTGGTCGTGCATTGAGGTGGGAAAAAAAACACTAAAATACGGGCGAAAAAAAAAAGAAGATTAAAGTAACTAGAACCGCTCGCCCAAGGCCACGACAGCGGCTGGCAGCCGCGATGCGGCACCTACGGAGTCCCTGCCATCCGATCCATTATATGGCGTTTATAGGATTTTTTCACTCCCCCTTCGCCTTGTCAACCTAAACAGACGACAAAGGGGATCCGATCCGGCGGGGGCACTTTAAAATTACGACGCCGACTCGTATTCCTTTACTACAGCCGATCGCCATAGAACAGATGGCGTGCGTACGGCGACCGGAGGACGGTACCCGGCAGGAGAATGCCCCGGAGACACAGAGGCGATCGCGGGCTCGCTAGACGGAGGACAGGCCCGGACTCACAAAAAGGATGATGGAGGAAATGGCGCCAGTTGCCCCCCCCCTCAGATTTTTTCCTCTCCTTCCAATATCCCGGCATTACCATTAGCTACAGAACCAGACCCCCCCAAAAAAAGCCCCAAATGTGCATCCATCGCTTCAGATTATAACCTCCTATAAATGCTGTCGGTTTCCGCTAGGATTCCATTATTTTAATTGCGAAAAAGCCAGTGCGAGTCCCGTGGTGGCGATTTCATTCGAAATTAACGCACAAGGAACCATTACAGTAAGCAAACGGACGCAATACGGACCACTCCTGGACAATTCGTAATAAGCGAATGTGGACTTTTTTTCGACACCTTAAAGGCAGAGAAACTAGACATTTGCGCAAAAAAATACAGACATACCATGGTTGTCTCTGTGTCGGCGTCTTAATCGGAATTGAATGGAAGGCGATGCGGTCCCGTTCTCGCACAGACAACTGACACAGAGACGGACGCGCGCCTGTGCAATGACGGCACACCGGGCAGCCACTGAAAAGGGGCACGGGCGTACACGGGGCATTATGGGAAATGGAGTTTTTGGTCAAACTGTTAAGGTGCAAAATGTTAGCAATTAACAGAGGCAATTAACTACAAGTGCCCAATTATCTACGATTTGGCTATTTTTGAAGCGCATATACTTCCGGAATTACCGCTTGCTAAAAGTTAAGTATTGCTGCATTGTGAATTTGACTTTTGAATTTTTAACTGGACACCAAGAATAGTCTCTGGATATGTCTTTTGGTTTAGCATTAAGTTAAATTGCATATCTTAAGTAAACTGACAAGCTTGACTCAACTTTGTGTAACCCAATATCTACACTTCTTATTTAAAAAAGCAGAAAATTCCTTTACTTCCAACCAGCCTGGTCTACCACAATACGCCATTGTAACATTTCTATGTGGGTGGACACTTGTACCAGACCGGTACCAGGAATAAAATGTGAGGCATGCGTTTTGTTTACCGGAATACTAAACACTTTCATCGGTAAATGAAGCTATAGGGATAATTTACTTAAACCCGTGACAGGACGTTAACAGTAACCAGCCGTCTGCACACTATTATGGATTGTCTTTAAATACGACTCAGAAATTCACCATGTGTAACTCATACTGAGCAGGCTTGCTAGATTGTTGAAAGCATGATAGCAATGTAAGGCACAGGTTACACGTTTGTTAAATAGGAAGTTACTATTTAGTTTGAATTGTGGGTTACCCCTGGTTTTCTCGCCACAATCGATGCGTGGTTTAGGTGCGCTGGTTTCCCACCGTGTGCTGTGCGTGTGCGTAGAATATCCCGAGGATATTCTGCCTTGTGCCTGGCGCGTTTCCCTGGTGACGCTCCAGGTTAGCCAAAGCATTGCACTAGATAAGTGGACCTGGCAAGATGGCCGGATATATTTAAACCTATAAATCAGATTTTAATATTATAGCCGTCGTGTATATATAAAGTAGCTATTTTTGATGCGAAGATAAATAACGACAAATCAATTTATAAGCTATGTTGGCTCCCAAAGTGTACCACGAGACACAGGGCCGAGTGGGAAATTACTCTCATCCACCGTAGTCTAACTGAGGATCATTTAAAAGCCATTACCCAAAAAGTGCTTGTACATTAATTCGTATTAATATTTTAATAGTATTCTTTAAATACATTCTCTGTAATCTATTTTGTATTTTTTTATTCTGATGTTTATTGAAACATAAATAACACTAATAAACAGCATAATTATATCGGAAATGCGCTGAGCAGCAGATAACTTGCAATGTGACAAGGAAATTTAAGTGATTCCGTAAGGGGAAAAATGAAGAGGTGACGGGCAAGGTGGAAAGGACAGGAAGCCGTCAGGCGCCGGAGGAGCCAAGCAAAGAATCCAGTTAAGCAAAACCGCATCCATTCCTACAGACATTTCAAATCCTGTCTGCGATCCCGTTCGCCGCCTGTTCTATTTTCTTACTGTTACCACCTTTATTGCCGAAGTCGTCAACATCATCATCATAAAAAACTGAATCCTTTCTCTCGCTCTCGCTCTTTTCCTCTGCTCTCCCTCTCTCCCTCCGTTAAGGTTAGCTGCGCATGCTTCCATATAAGGAAGCGAATGTTGGTGGCGGTGCACGCGCCTCACCCCACTTCACGCATGTTAAGGCGGCTCGCGGCGCCGATCTCCATATAAGGCAATAAGGGCAAAACCATTCCCACTGCAAAACCCAACATGATGGAAGGCGCGGATCAAGCCCTGCAAGTTGGAGAAGGGAGACCTAAGGAGACTGTGAGCAGGGAAGCTGGGATTAGTGAGTGACCAAGAAAGGGGCTGAGACAAAGAAAAAAAGTAGGTGGGGCATAAACAACCTATGCATAGAAGATGATTTCAGACCATACCATTGCAGCGCTTCATAATAACGGTATTTATTCTGGAATATTTTAGTTATTTCCTGCCCGGATGTTGCTGTTGATGGTTTGACACATTTAATAATTGGGAAATATTTAGGTGATATCATGCAAATGTACTGCTGTATTAAACGTTGCAATTATTGTGTAGGCTTTTCTGATTTGCTGTTAAATACTTAAGAAAATGCACGGATTCACTTCCAAAACGATTATGGGAAAATTGTTGTATGTAAACGATATACTGAAATCCATCCACATTCTAGCCATCCAAGACTGGGGTACAGCCTGGGATATAAGACTGGGGTATACGTGTGCCCATGGGAAATTTAGAGACGTCAGTAAGCTTTTCTACTTGTCTTTGGACTGCGAGAGGAAGCCGGAGCATTCAGAGGAAACCTGCGTCACACAGAATGGAAGTGGAACCCCCAACTCTGGAGATGTAAAGCAAGAGTGTTACCCACTGAGTCCCCCGTGCCACCCCGATAATTAAATAATATTTTTGTTGATTAAATGCTTCCCCCTAGTGTTCATCGGGATGAATTTCATCTTGAAATTTATGAGGACTTGGTTATATTCCCAACGTGGAATGCATTTACAACGAATGTTATGAAAAGATTGGAATGAAAAAGGGTGTGTTAGTATAATACGAAAAGAATTTGCACTTTCATACATGCACAACAGTCTCAACATATCGAAAGTTCCAGTTGTTTTTAGAAAGTGCACAGAAATTGAAACAGTACATACAAAAATGCATTTTAAACAATCGTGATAACGGACAATCAGAAGGATGAGACCGTAGGCTAGAAGCTTGCATAGCAGGATAAAATTACCAGCAGAGGTTTATCTCTGGAAGTCTATCTCTTGTAGGCAGTCTGCCCTTCTCCTCTTGCGGTGTTTGGAAAAATATCTAACCCCAGTGGTGTGCAGGAGGGGGATATACAAGGAGAGTTTTCTGTTCCATCAGTTTGCAGTACAGTAGGTAACACAGGGCAAATGTCCTACACTTTTCAAAAGAAACCCATAAACCATGCATTCCCGCTGAAAAGTCATGATGAAATACTTGCGGTTTTGGTTTTATGTAAATGGTCAATCTAGAGATTATGGTTACGTAACCGCGCCAGACATTTGTAATCATATATTCCCGTCAGTCTTTTGTGATTTGCTGAGATTGGTGGTTTTCTGTAGGATGCTACATGTTTAGAAAAGTTATATTTATATTTGTACCCGCACCCACACCTGGCCCCATTTTGGCAAAGCCTTGTGCACTGTGAGCTTCCATGACGTGATGCCACGTTACATCACTGCGACTGTTCCCGTTCCACTCCATTCACTGTCTGAGGTTGCATTTCCTATTCCACAGAAGGACTGGAATGATCCCATTGTAATTTGAATAAATACGATTCAACACATGGTAGCATTCTAGATTTTATGTCCTTCATGTAAAAGACTCTAGACCACCATTATAAGATCTCTGTAAGCATAATCATTAAGAATTGCGAAAAACATGGCATGGTTGTTCTAAAGTAATCTGATTGGATTTCAGTTGAGGGATTGGATCAAATTTTGAAAATGAATTGTTAAAAAAGGATTCTGAAATCGGTTTAGATAATTTAATCCAGTATTGGTTTTGATCTGGATCAAACCTTCAGTATGTGTTGCTCAAAACATTTTAGTAGAATTGGATTACCTTTGATCCAAAAAATAAGGATTACCCTGATCTTATATGTGTTTCTGTATCATGTGTGTCAGGGTGGATTTCAGGAACAAAATGTAATAAATCTTCAAAACTGGTAAAGTAATACATTTTGCACTTGATTTGTTCAACCGTTACAGTGATAAAGTAGATTAAGTAGATATTAGGTTATCCATTGAGCTATTTGGTACAGTAAAGTTAAGAAAAAGATTTTGTTCCCATAAATTAACCTTCATTAGAGATGAACCAGTCAAAAGTATTTTCTTACGATGACATCCCTTACTGTTTATAACTATATGACATTTAGCCTTTTTATGATCTGAAATACGTGATCAAAATATTCACAATGTATTTATGAATAATGTTTATTTTTATTCATTTGTTTGGTGTGACGAGGGGTCTGAATGTTTAATAGCAATTGAAAACAGAAGGGGATGTTTGTCTTATTTTATTGTGGTATTTGCTGTCTCTTCCAATCATAAATATTTAAGTGACCCCCACACAGGCTATTCCACCAGTTGTTCTTTACATAGCTAGTACTATTGTACTTGGGAGACACCATCGACCGGAATCAAATTCCTTGTATGTGTTCGCTCACATACTTGGCCAATAAACGCCATTCTGATTCTGATTCTGATAGTAGCCTACATTGTGATATATCGTCCCATTTAGAACACTGGTAAACCGGATTTGGGAATCGTGAAAAGTCTGAATCTGGATCAGGGTAATCCAATCCAAAACCGGCATCAAAGGAAGATGGATTACCTAATCCTGGATAGCAAAACATGGTATTTCCATTTCAGGGTCATTTTGATCCAGATGAAACGTTTTGAACAACCGGGCCTAGATGATTAAATTATTGTGGCTTTATATTAGCAAAGTAGTGGAAATTCGATTATAGTATAATTTTGGTTTTGACTAATGACTATACATCATCACCGCAGTTCACAAACACAATGACCATTAGTTCCACATAAACCAATATACCAAATAAAAATTTCGACGGTTTTCACTTCCGCGGTACAGGTTTAAGCTTTATGGACCTTCATGTTCTCCGTACATCTGTCGCACATGGCGCCTGGCAAATGTCCTCGTTAAAACTGAGGCTATCCTTGCAGAAAGTTAGCTACTTAAAATTGTAACAGATAATCAGTTGCAGTGGGAAACACTTTTTCAAAAGGCAGACCAAACAAATTAGAATGGGGGCTCGGTATTTGTTTTTTGCCTTTCTAGGTTGTCGCCCCTGTTCAGTCACGCCGTGCTGCCGGAAATTTTTTGGTTACCAAGGACTTCATTCGCATCGAATACGAACTTTTGACACTAACGAAATACGGAATTTGACATTGAGCAAGGTTTCAAACATTACTAGGGGAGTTAACCTTATCACAAACGGATTGTCACAAAAACTGTCTTTGGGATTAAATTCAGCTTCTATGTGGCGGGACTCTTTCAAAAGGTTATGTATGCAGGAGAATGCGAGCATATTGGAGATCGCCAGGAAACAAATCTATGTGAGAGGCTTAAAGCCAGCCAGTACCATTTCGCATATGCAGAAAAGATGCTTTTTCGAGTCCGTAAACGCAAACGCAGCGTTTCCACGGTGCTACTCCACCTCTACTGCTGTAGCGAGAGACGTAGTTCTGTTCGAGCACGATCGAACCGGGTTTTTTCGCCTGCTGACAGCGTTTTGTGCATGTCAGGTGCTTTTCTGGACATACTTGGCTCATTTCGCTTTTACCAGTCTGCGAAAGACCAAGACTGGCAACAAAAAAGCCGTCAAGAACGTGGAACCAGGGGGCGATGAAGGACTTCCGGTTTTCGGCGTGTCCTTGGGTACCAATTCATGGAGGTTCGGGTTCACCCTCGGCTGTCTTGCTCTGGGTAAGTACAATTATACCTGCTGCCTCATGCAATACTTAGGTACCACTTAACTCTAAGTACACAAAAGAGATGGTTCTGTCAATATATATATTGTCCCCATTCCAGTGGGAATTAATTCTCCCATTGTACCCATTCAAATGTTGTACTTTATGTACTTGGTAGATACTTCAAACAATAGTCACAGCATGCAAGTTGGCCTTCATATTTTTACACAGCTCAGTATTTTATTGGCATGCTATAGGCACAGGCAAGTATTATTGGAGCATGTCTGTCAGTGGGCTGTTCTCAAGAATGTTCTCTACTCTTTAATGTTCCTGCTGGGAATAAAATGTCATCGACCTTAGACTGCTCATTGTCCTTGCAGGAGGAGCCATAGTTGGACTTGGAGTGCTGTTCAGTCGTCGATCTGTCAGCCGAGTGGTTTTGCTTAAGGGTGGGGGTACAGTTACTGTGAAAACACAGTCACCATTTGGAGTGAACATGGCCCGATACATCACAGTGCCTCTGTCTCATGTGACTTGTCATGCACATAGGATGGAGTCTCCTTCTTTCATCCCCCTTCGGGTCAAAGGTCACAGATTCTATTTCCTTTTGGACAAGGATGGAAAGTTGAACAACACCAAACTGTTTGACATCACTGTGGGGGCATATAGGCCACTCTGAGGCATGTGGAAACCCTTTAGCATGCCGAATTACATTTTAACTTAACCTACTTCAGTTTCAAATCACAAAACAGCAACAACAACAAAAACTGTTACTCTGTATGGAATTTCAATCAAAAATGAAGGTTCTGGCGTCTATTAAATTAATGTACAAACTTCCCAAGCTGAAGGCTAGCCATAAGAAAAAAAGTGTAGAATAACAGAGAAACTATAATAGATGGACATTGTATTCTGATTTAAAAAAGTGAAAGGTAAGAGACTAGTGACAGTGTGTATGTATGTTTGATCAATCACAGTCTGAAAAAATTAAAATGTTTTTGTGATTTGATTTGAATTCACTTTCACCCAGTCCCTGTGTATAAATCAATAATAATAATAATAATCATCATCATCATCATAATAATTAATGGCACTTTATTGATTCCCCAGGGGCAAATTCTCATTTCACTTACCCCCTATTGCTCTCCATGACACACAGACACATAAATGAGACATTTGATTTTGACTTTATATGTCCACAATGCAGTACTCGCAAATGTTTCATATAAAGAAATACATATTTGTCATAACACAAGTAACCTGAAAGCTACCCTTACACAACCCGTCCTGGGTCCTGGACCAGTAGTCTTTCAGTTCTCAGCAAATTTACGTAATCCTTAAATTTTCTAAAGACGAATACGTGGGGTACCCTAAGTTTTACATACAATTTACACATATTAACACACTTTTATAAATGATGGATTACGAAACTGAATGTGTTAATAATAATAAATTAGCACATGCTAACAATGAAAGAAAAAGTGTATGTTCATTTCTCTTCGAATTCTCGTTCAATTGCGTATGTTAAAATTAGACCAGTCACGTCGTCACACAAGTAATGTAGATATGATTACATTTAATTAGACGTGAAACGCACATCAAATTCTCGTAATTCATATTGTCTGATTTTCTGACACACCTGCGCATCTGGCTTATGTCATAAAGTAAACTTTGAACCACCAGTATTTACCGGAATAGCTCACTAAAATGCTTACTGTCTAACGTAGCCTCCGGTGTGGGTATGGCGTAATGCGGCATTTTATCGCAATGGAATCCATTCACGATTCCCACGTAATGTTTCCAGAGATTGCTTCATACTTTGTCAATCACCTAGTTTAGAAGTATTTACACCGTATACGATTTTACATGATATATATAATGTTTATGGAGTGGTAAATATATCTTAAAATTTTGACTATTAACTGGCTTCTCTAGAAAAAAAATTACTGGAATGAAAATAAAATACGAGAGAAACGGAAACGGTAGTTGTGCTCAGGTACACACTCAAAGCAGGAATCCCCGAGGAAGTGGGAAGAGATTTACCAAATTTGGGCATTGACGTTGACCTGTTACTTTGCACGTGATAGACGAGACCATTTAATTAAATTTAATAGGGGGTACCAAATTGTCAATATGGGGATAAATATTATTATTTGAAAGCCAGTACATTATAAAAATATAAGAAGCTGTATAAACCAACATTTGAGGTAAGTTTTGATTAATTATGAAAGCTGAAGTGTAATCCATGAACGAATGTATCAAATATTTTTATTTATATCCTCCATATTTGATACATTGGTTTTTGCCTTGTCGTGACATAAGAGGTTTTCGCTCTCGATTTTGAGTTTCGGACTTCAGGTATCCTACGAGAAAATACGGTTAACTAACTTTTGACATCATACCAAATTGTATAGGTAACCAGTCTAGTGGGACTGTTTTGTCAAAGGCTATTCTTTGTAAGATATGTACCGTCGCGACACCAGAAGAAGTAGGGACAGCCGGGGCGATGATAGGACGCTTGGAAACGAAATCTCCAAAGTGTTTGACGCGTGCACTGTATCCTCAGTTCAGCATAAGGTTTGTCAAGTCTTCGTATTTTTAATCTCTCATTGTATGTTTCAGTATACTTTTTTGCCCTGTATTTTTGAAGGTTTTGAAAAGTTTGGCTTTGAGTATGTCATAACTTTTAGAATAGTAGCCAAAACTCACTTATAATAATAATAATAGTAACAGTAATAATAACAACAGCAACAATAATAATAATAATAATAATAATAATAATAATAATAATGAGGATAACACACCCTACATCTTAAAAAATATATCACTAACACTATCAGTATTTTCCCGATGTGTTGATGGATTAATAATACGTGTAGTACTATTTTAGTAGTAACAGATGCGGGGAATAGAAAAATAAATGTAGGCCTATATGAATACGTGTTGTGCAAATGAGGAAAAAAATTAAGCGGTAGGACGATGGATGAAATAATGTGTTTTTCTCATGTGGTCTAATCCGCTCTATCTGTGCCCATCCCTGTTCATTCCCGCTTCCTATAGGATTATTATAACTCTCAGATTATAACTCAGATTATAATAACTCTCCTCTTGCATCCTCATCTAATTCTTCCTCTTGTTCGGCTTATTTGTTTTTAAATTTTAGTTTGAATGTCCGGATCTATCTAGTTCTTAGTTGTCCATCCATGCATCCATCCATCCATTCATTGTCATACTGCTTACACAGTACAGGGCTGTTTTGTCCATGTGAAGATGCCCGATATAGGGTAATTTACGTCGCAGCACAGATTTAATAGAATTCACCCGTTCCTCCGGGATGTGTCCTTAATTTAGGCGATGCCAGATGCTGGTTCAGGCGGCCTGGAGCCCAGCATGACATCAGACCAGAGTCCATTCCTTCGGTGGACGCCACAGCCCTCACCTCTGAGCCAAGCGGGCACACCATGGCCACTCAGTGTACCGGTCATGAACGAACTTGGGGCATTTGGCAACAACAGGAAAAGACAACGTAATGAAAAAGTAAGTTCCGTTGGTGGACATCGGCTTTGCACATGAGAATATACTCCACAAACACAGGAACACTTTGACTCACGACTGGATTCCGTTCCATCGGACGGGTCGTACGTCGAAATTGACGTATGTCGGAATTTGATAATCGCACTTTTTTATGCGTGAGAATGAGACTGGGATGGTGGCTCAGTACAGTACAGTACATTCCCACGGCAAGTATTGTACGACGAGTAGCGCGCACTATGTGGCGTGTATCACTGTAGGGCGTATCGCTCCCGGAATTTGTTTCTGCATACATTTACGGTAGTTATTTTATTCGTTCGTATTTGCAAGTCGTCGTAGTCGGAGCAATTTGTATGTGAACACAGTGGACTATACATATAATGGGTAACATTTAAAGAGAGGAATTCCAGGGAAAAACCGAAAACATACAGACATTCTCTCAGGCTCAGTATCACTACTTGAAAAACAGGAAATAGTCGTATATACTGATTAAAATATGCAAGTTACTTCCTGTCTGTGGTGAGTAATCCCCCCCCCATAAATTTTCGCTATAAAATGCGCAAGGAACCTTGTAAAGGCTCACAACTTATCCAGAACAAGGAAATACTTGGCAGTATGAAAATGCTTTCATCTGGTTTGATAAAAACCGGTTCAGTTGGAGGAAAATTAATTTGAATGTAGTTGAAGCACAAAAATGTGACGCTGTTATGACAATATCAATGTCACCATAAAGAGAAACAAATACACAGGAAAAAGGGATTTTCTGTGACTCACCGAGGTCAAATTCCTGCTTAGTCACACATGGGGTCTCCAAATTGATTGTTTTTTTATACTAAGAAAAGCAAGAATGATGAATGATTAATTTTAATGGGAGTTTAATGTTTTTAAGATGAATACTACATTCTTATTAATGTAGCTGTGCAGATGATTGTCTTTCAGTTGGCACAACGTTTCTGAGCCACATTCTGGTCCATTTAAGCCATTCATTTAATTTTTTTTAGGTTTAATCTATATTAAATTCAGTTGAAACAAAAATAGTGATTATAAAACATACAGTGCACAATGACCATTCATTAAAGATTAAGGGAATAGTGTTATATTAGCTTTCTAAAGACACCAGTCATGGTGGAATTTGGTAACCTCAACAGTTAGCCAGCTGTGAAACCCCGTTGAAGACCTTTCAAACACTTAATCTGTTAAACAAACGTGGAACCAATGTAACCATCAATGTATCCTTGATTATAGGATTTATCCTTAATGTACAATATATACAATGTATATCTTTGATATACAATTAATCATTGAACATTATCCTAATGTTATCATTTAATTTCTATTCTTGATATTTTACCTTATTTTATTGATTGAATTACTGTTATGGATTTAATTTCTGTCTTATCATTGCTACCTATACCAGGACTAGAGTACCTCATTTTGTTCCTTTCATGTACAACATGCTTTGAAATGACAATAAAATATCATTTATCCTTTAATTCCAGTTTGATGTTAAATTCCAATCAAATGTGATTAACAGCTGAAAAGCACTGAATGCGAGCAACGATTGGCCGGAAATGAGGATTCAAAAGTTCCCGTTGGATTGTCCTCTGTCCCTACTTTCTGCTGTTTTGGAGGGTCTTGTATTTTTGCCTGTCGCCCTCATTTCCATTCCCTTGGCTCTCGTCTCTACAGCTGATCACGGAAGAGATGGAAAAGAAGCGAGTGCGTAGGGAGCGCAACAGAATGGCTGCCGCCAGATGCCGCGGCCGCCGCCGGGAACTAACAGAACGGCTGGAGAACGTGAGTCTGATGCTGTCTCTTTTAGAGATTTCAACACATGACGGCCAATTCGGAAGTGCATTTTTTTGTAGCTGAATCAGAGGTTTACAAAGATTCAGAAGAATCTCAAGGCTGATCATTGCCGTAGCATGTATGGTGGGTAGGTATAGCTACAACTGTCTGGTGTTAGACTTGTCTAGGTTGCAGTTACTACACAATTGAACATGCTTTTGCAAGTGTAAAACTGTTCCCACCTGGGTGACACATGCATGTGTAATTTATGTATATTTGCATTGGTTCCTTCGCCCACAACCTAGGAAACGGAGAATTGGACAGTATATACTCTTTGCTGTCAACAGCGAAAAAATGGAATCCCACAGAACTATTTTTGAAACGTTCATCTCAGCATGTTGAGGATGTTGGTTCGTGACTCATGATAATGGTTCAAATTCCAGAGTCAGCTTAGTGCTGAAACCATTGGACCCCTGGGCCAGGCCCTTAGCCCCCAATTGCTCCAGAGACCGTCTGACCCTGCTCTCTGAACTGTACCCCGCTTTGGTTAAAAGCGTCGTCATACTTCATACGTAAGTTATGGGATCTGTACTAAAGTACACACTCGCATGTTTCAGGAGACTGACCAGTTGGAGAAAGACAAGTCTCAGCTGCAGGAAGCGATCGCTGAGCTGGAGAAGCTGAAGGAACAGCTGGAGCTCATCTTGGCGGCCCACCGACCCGCATGCAAGATGCGCCATGCCGCTCCGGAGGCGGGCGAGGCCTGCAAGCCGGTTTCCGTGGAGAACATCAAAGCTGAGCCTGTCAGTTCTGGCCTGAGTGATTGTATGTCCAGTACAAGCGTCTCCCAGCCTGAAAAACCAAAAACTAAAGTTTGCCCACTAGCCCTTCCGGCTGCCTGTACTTCCTCTCCTGCTCTGCTTCTGACCCCAAAGGCTGAGCCTCTGTATACTCCTCTCTTCTTCTTCTCTCCTTCTCCAACACCATTGTCACTGAGTATGGTCTTCACCTACCCCACATCCCCACTGGATTGCAAGCCAGCAGCTCCCTCCCAGCAGAGCCAACCGGCCTCCTCATCTTCAGCATCTTTTGGCATGTCTTCTCAGACCTGCGGTGTCGCTTACCGC
Organism: Mormyrops attenuatus; assembly: GCA_026777985.1. NCBI lineage: Eukaryota > Metazoa > Chordata > Actinopteri > Osteoglossiformes > Mormyridae > Mormyrops > Mormyrops attenuatus. The sequence continues at coordinate 407,503 of JAODKC010000065.1, read as the reverse complement.
CGTGCCAGCAGCAGTGGGGACCAATGGTCAGATCACTCGCTCAGCTCCCCCACCCTCCTTGGATTGTGAGAGCGCCGGAAGCTTCCGAACACAATAATGCATAAGGGGGGGGAGTTAGGAGAATCCCAGGAGTCCTAAAAAAATTCAGAACATAATTGGGCTGATCTGGATTAGGGGCCCAGAATCACTAGCAGTACCCCTGCATCTAGCAGAATACTTTATGCGGAATTTCTTGCTATATGAGGTAAAAATTTAGATTATATTTGTTATGCTAAAGTAACAAAATTAAGGTTAACTGATAATATTTATTGAATGTGTAATAATACACTGTTGTGCCTGAGTGAAACTGGACTGAAAGTTATGGGTGACAAGAATATTTAAAATATTTTAACAACTGTACTGTGAACATCAAATCTTACTAATGCAGATATATACTGCATATATAAATGCTTTAAAATTATTATTTATTTTTATAAGAGAAATGAACAGTTTTCCTACTTTTAACGTTGATATGTATTTATGCGTAAAAACTGTAATTTATGCAAGTCACTTCGGAATTCCTGCTCGATTATGCAAATGTATAAAGAATGCAGTGTAAACGACAAAGCCTTTCTTTGTACAATTGGCAATAAAGAGTGAGCAAGTCAGAGAGTTGTTGGTGGAGCCTTTGATAAACGATAAAGACAAATGAACCGGTGGAAGAAAAAGCAAGCAGAGGAAAGAGAAATGAAATGAATGAACTGAAGGAACACGCACCGAGACGACCTTAGTTTAACCCTTTCCTAAACCTCAGCCACAAAGAAAAACAGGAATTTTATTGGTAATTACATCAGGTTTGGGTCCTTGGTGCTAGTTGGGCAACAGGCCCATCAATGAACAGGCTGGAAAAGATTCCTTAGGACAGGGGTCTCCTACCCTAGTCCTGTAGAGCTACTATCCAGGAGGTTTTCTATTCTACCTGGCTTCTGATAAGCCACACCTGTTCCTGGTATTTACCTAAGGAATACCTCCGCTAACCTGACACCACGCCATATTCCCTGAACATTCTTAATGTTGCACTTCTGGTCCTTGAATAGTCTTATTAGTTTTCGTTGGATAACGCTGTGTAGCTCCTGCCCCGGTGCTGCTTACACTCGTACCTGGGCATTCACTGGAAACTCAGCCTAGCTGCGCTTATGCCTAGTCGACTGCTCGGCAGCCGTATGTTTGTGAAGTGCCATTTTGCCTCGCTTGAACATTACTTTGGACAGAAGCGTCTGCTAAATGAAATGACCTTGGTCTGTATTTGAATCCAGGTCAATCCAAATGGATACATTCAAATTTACTTATTGCCAATATCCTGGGATTTCTTTGGCATTGTTTTCAAATTTGAAAGCTAAAAATGTACATGTTGTACATGCAAAAATTATGAAAAAATATTAGATCGGGTTAGATGTTTGATTTGACATACACTACCAGTTAAAAGCTTTTGCACACACTGATTTTCTACATTTGAATGTTACTCGCTTAACATTTACTAAAAATGCACTCAATATTCTTTGCTAATAAATAAATGTACAGTATGTTCACCGTTTGAGTACCTTTATTAGCAAGAAAATGTCATATGTTTGAGTCATCAAAGTAAGCTCCTCTAGCAGTTATAACAGCAGAGAAAATTTGGGCCGTTCTTTCTACAAGGGACATTAAATACTGCCCTGTTTCATGGGATGTTAATTAGCCACACGGCCAGTTAATAGGACATCACACATGCACTGTTACATACTCTTTCCATGTTATAAAGGCAACTTGTTTTATTTGCCTTTCATTAACAAGAATAAAAAATCTGCAGTTTATGCAATAAATGGAAAAATGGTAAAAAGCTGTGATGTGCAAACACTTTTGACTGGTGGTGCAAATGTTAAGGTTCTGTCCAAAGCAATGTTTTAATTTAATTCCTCCTATGTCTAATTTTCTAGTATCTATAAGTGAATAGAAGACCATTCCAGTATTAACATAATTTTATTTTACATTATTTTACATTTAACATATCATTTTATTTGATTAATAAATGCCTTCACTCAGACGCAAATACATCAGCAAATTGGCAAAAACGGAATGTATCCAGGACATCAGCAATGGACAATGACGAAACAACACTGACACTGAAAATTCACACTGGCTCAGAGCACATGTCAGTATTAGCAGTAAAAATCTCAGTGGTGCAGTTTAAACAGGACTAAACATTTTAGAACATGGCAGGTGGTTACATACCTCACGTGTATGATGGGACTTTTAATTTAACAGTCAGCAGATAAACAGAGGACTATTATGCGATATGGCTAAGCTGAAAACAGACACATTTGGAGACTTGACCAACTGAACAGGCTTAGAAGCATAAGCGAGTCAAAACCAGCCAGAATCTGAAGCAGGAGCTGAGATATTTTGAATACTACACAAGAATTATCAGTTTCCTCATCCATTTCTTCACAGCAGGCAGGGATAACAGTGTCTCTGATTTGTCTCAGAGATCAACATAAACACAATGATCAGCAAATCTCCAGTGCTGCGTTTCAAAACTAGGGACCAGTGGACTTGTATGTAACCCTGTGCAATTCACTGGCCTTGTACACCAGATTTAGTAAATTGAAATGTCATGTGACCGTATCAACAAACACTGGCCAATCAAAGCACGTGAAAGTCAATTTACTGAAAATTAGAATTTAGTGATTAATCGTCATTGTTGACACACAATATCGAAATGTGTTTTCTGCATTTAACCCATATGTAACATGGCAGGGGGCAGCTAATTCAGCACCCGGGGAGCGGTACCTTGCTCAAGGTACCTCAATAGTGCCTTGCTGGTCGGGGATTTGAACCTGCAATCTTTCAATTACAAGTGCACGTCCTTAACCATTAAGCAATACCACCGATATTCTGAGTCCTTACAATTCACACTGGAAAGGACAAGTTAATGTCCACTGAAATATGCAGTGTTTCTATCTGATTGAATCTAGTTTGTTAGGCATCTCTGAAAATGTCCCAAATAACTGACAATAGTCTATTTCTGCTCTCCTAGATTAATGATAAACCCAACAGAAAAGCAATGTTTAACAACTGCTGAATTCACCAGAAATCAGAGGTGGATAGTTCAGGTCCAGTAAGTAAGAATCCAGACCAAAATTTTGTTTCAACAAACCAGTATTTCAGCTGGTTGGTTGAAACAAAATCTTGGTCTGGATTTTTACTTTCTCAACCTGAACTATCCACCTCTGCTAGGAATCCATTTAAACCCCCCACATTTTTTTTTTTACTTTTTATCCTTTATTCACCCTGTCAGTCAATACTTGGTTGGTGCACCCTTTGCAGCAATTATAGCAGCAAGCCTTTCTGAATAGGTGTCAACCAGCTTTGCACACTGGGAGGGTAAAATTTTGGCCCATTCTTCTTGGCAAAACCATTCAAGCTCCATCAGGTTGCTTGGTGACCTTTGCTGGACAGCAATCTTCAGGTCTTTCCATAGACTTTTTATGAGATTCAAGTCAGGACTCTTCTTGGGCCAGTCAAGAACGGTCACCCTGTTTTTATTTAGCCACTCTAGTGTGGCTTTGGCCTTGTGTTTCGAGTCATTGTCATGTTGGAAGATGAATTTCCGTCCCAGTTTTAGCCGCTTAGCAGACTGCAGCAGGTTTTCCTGTAGGATCTGTGTGTACTTGGCACCATCCATTTTTCCCTCGATCTTGACTAGCCTCCCGATCCCCGCCCATGAGAAGCAGCCCCATAACATGATGCTGCCCCCTTCAGGCTCGGAGGCAGTGATGCTACCTGAGGGATGTGCTGTGCCAGAAACAGAAAGTTCCAGTTTTGTCTCATCTGACCACAAAACCCTTTGCCACATGTTAACATGATCAGTTAAATGCTTCTTCGCAAACTCCACACGGGACTTCAGATGGGCACCTTTTTCCATTGGCTTTCTTTGTGTCACTTTGCCCAGTTTAGCTTTCCGGAGTGACCGGGATATTGTCGACTCATGGACATTTTCACCAGTCTCAGCCAACAATTCCTTCAGCTGCTTCATAGTTGCCATGGGCCTTTTTGAAGCATATCTGACCAAATTTCTTCTTGCCCGGATGCTCAGTTTGGAGGGACGACCTGACCTTGGCAGAGTCTGGGTGGTGTGGTACACTTTCCACTTCTTGATGATGGATGCAACTGTACTCAGAGGGATATTCAGGGTCTTTGAAATTTTTTTATACCCTTCTCCTGATTTGTGCCTCTCTACAACTTTTTGCCTAAACTGCTCTGGCAGCTCCATCGTAAAATATTTGCTCTGAGTTCACTGCTCGTCTGAGGAACCTGCGTTTATACTGATACTCCTTAAACCACGAGTACACTCAACACTACTGTGATTTTAAATGTAGTTCAGATATTGCATTCGTTTTTAAATCAACAGTACACGATACTAATATAACCTAAAATATAAATCGTATCGAAATTCTCTCACCAGCTGCGACGAAAGTTAAATGCAGCGTCTTATAATTTGCTTTCATAAAACTTTACAGGCGATCAATTTGTAGCCGGTGGATTGTTGACAGGCATACGAAAGGCAGCTGGGGTCCTGACATGTGTAGCCGGTATGATATAGCTGCGCATGCTCCGATGGGAAGGTAAAAAAATAAAAGGAGCAGGCTGGAAAAGCGGCGGGGGTGGGGTCCTGACACGTGGGCTTGTTGGCGGAGTTGGCATAGGGCGTGTTGAGTTGCGTTATGATCTGCTAACAAGAGAATTAGACCCTGAGTTGTTGAGTAAACTGCTGTTCTTTAGGGGTTTACAATGTTGAATTGTTAAGGGTTGATAATTATAATGATTCGGGGATAAACCAACCTGTTGTTGCTCTGTTTTTAAAAAATCTTTGTTTTGTTTATTTTTTGTTTCTGGGTTATTTGTTAGCCAGTCTGTACCAGCTTGCCCATACAGTCCGGGTGCTGGATTACCCTTGAACCTTCCTGATGCTGCGATTTGCTGTGTAATCCAGTAGTGTGATCTGTGCTTGGTAATATGTATTTTAAGGTTGTGTTTCGGTGTCCTCCGATGTGTTTATACACATGAACAAACTCTGGGCAATATATTCGCTCGTTGGCTATGATGGAGTGTAACTTGGTGTATACATTAATGCCTATTTAATACGCCCATAATATATGAATTTGATTATTTAATAAAAAGTATGTATTTATGTATTTTTCCATCTGCGATTCAAGCGTATTGTTTATGGAGAACTTCCCTTAGCCTCTGACGAAATAAGGGCGGTATAGTCACAAACTCCAACCTGCTACAATATGATTTTTAGTCAAAGGCATCTGTCAATGAGACGGGATAATTACATCCGCCACGTTTTTGCGCCTTCCGTATACGAGGGGAAAAGAAGGATCCCCCTTCCCTTATCTCCGCACTGCATCACATGGCTAAATGAGTTTCAGAAGCATAAAATAAATACAGATGTGTATGGATTTTGCCAAATACACTGTGCTGTAAGCTTTTATTAACAGGGCGAGAAGATATCACGCATGGGGATTGTGAAACGTAATTAAGCTGGGAGAGCGGAACAGGACCAAAGACAGCCATTTCGGCTCTAAGGTTTTAACAGACCAGGAAAATACGAAACATAAAACCTAACGCGATAAATGCTTTGTCAAAGGATACTGGCTAGTTCCGTGAGATTTGCTATCTCTTGAGATAGAAAACAAATATATATATAGCTCTCTGGAAAGCTGCTTAAGCAGGAATCACTGTGAAATTTACTCAGTATAAATTATGCCATAAATATTACTGGACACCATCCAGGCTGTTCAAAATTGGGTTAACCAGTAACAACTTATGCTACCAGTGCCAGAGAGAGGTAGGTACAGTGCTGTATGGTTCACCTATTTCGGTATGACGTTTTAACATTCATGGGGTTAGGACCAGGATTACCAAATTCCCCACCATTAAGCTTCCTGGGAGACAGAAACAAGACATATACAGTAACTGATCCGTAATTTTCCATTTGATGCTTGAGATCGGAACCGTAGCTAAAGTATTTTTGCAGCGCTGAAAGTCACCTATGCCATGGAGGCCACTTCCTATGAGATGATGTTGGCTGGGGCTGGAGATAGAAGATCAATAGTAATGGTAGTCTGGAAAACCTTTGTGTACCTTATAAATTTTCAAAAAGGTCTTTATTAAGAGGTATTTTTGAGGGCAGTGGTGGTTAGGGAAGCACACTTGTAATTGAAAAATTGCTGGTTTGAATCCCTGACCAGCAGGGCACCACTGAGCTACCCTGAACAAGGTTTCCCCTGCTCCCTGGGCACTGAATTAGCTGCCCCCTGCTTTGTCACGATGTCACATATGAGTTAAATGTAGGGGACACATTTCATTGTTGTGCACTGTGTGTCAACACTGATCACCTAATTCTAAGTGAATAACAATATGGATTTTGTAAGCTAATGTTTTATTTCTGTTAATAATGGGACAGTGTCTTTAAGATATTTGTGTATGCATACAGCTCATATTTTCTGTGTTTCTGCATATCAATTATTTGCATTACTTGGATAGTGAGACACACACCATTACAAAGGCGATTGTATTTTTGTGTTAACCAGGAATTTGATTACCTTTTTCTTCCCACGCTGCTTGACAGGCTCACATTATGGAGCTGCTATGTACTTATGAATAGGCCTAAATATTTAAGTATAAATATTTAATAACAAAAAACATAAGTCATCATAGTCCTCTATGCAATGGAAACAACACTTCTGTGAGGCTTAGCTGATCAACCCTCCCCATATCTGTCCCAGCAGTCCCTGAAGTATTTTGACATCCATCCACCCATCCATCCATCTTTCAGAAAGACCTCATATAGAACCTGGTTTCCTACAGCCCCTTTTCCTCTCCAGTCTGATGTCCAAACTGAGATGGCCATTAAAAAAATACAGCTTTGACCTTAGTTTGTATAAGGTTGATTTGAATAGTACTGTAACAAAGCATGAATCTGTTCTTTACGTCACACATTTAATAGTATAAGTGACAGACAAATAGAAAGTTCCCCGATTATGCAATCAAAACGGTCGGTCATTAAATAAATATTTGTTTTTCGTCAGAGTCGGTCATGCTTCTATGATTTCTGAAAACGGAATAACACGTAGCCTTTGGTAGTCTGAGAATTCACGCGCCGTGCGTGGAAGCCATCCAGAAGGTGTCGCCAACGTGCCCACAGTGACGGTGGAGTCTATAAAACCCCAACAGTCTGTAAAACTCCTGGTGGTTTCAAAAGTTGGTTTTGGAGATCTGATTTTTAAATTTTGTGTAGGATCTGTAACACCCTTTCATTAATAACATACACGTTTTTGTTTATTGTGTTAATCTAATAGATAACGTTTGGCAGAGAAGTTATTTCATAATTTCCTGTGTTCCCAGTAACGCCCACATAACTCATACTTAGTTCATAACAGCAAGATGAATTAGCTAATGACACAAGCGATATTTTGTTGTGCTTAACTATGCAACTACAATAAATTATGATGAAATGATATCTTGCACCGTGAGAACCGCTTCTTAGACACTTATTTCGGGGGAAGAGAGGGGAAAGGTGCTATAGCCTCCTGAGACCCAAGGAAAATTTCAGGTTATTTGTGATTTTCTATGTCTTTGGAGGAAATAAAACATCTTACAATT
>JAODKC010000065.1:363734-386789 GCA_026777985.1 Mormyrops attenuatus | reverse complement strand
TCACCTATTTTTTTTTGGTTTGTTTGTCGTTTGTTTTCTACCCACACCACCCATACATCACACTCTCCTCCCCCCCCCCCTTCTCACCCCCCCCCCCCCCCCCCCCCCGCAGATGTGGACGAGTGTGAGACGGGCCTCCACACCTGCCTGCCCAGCCAGGAGTGCGTCAACACCCACGGCACCCACAACTGTCACTGTCCTGATGGCTACAGCAAGATTGGCGTCGAATGTGTCGGTGGGACGCGATCCCATGACCACATGGTGCTCCTAATGCTCTGACACGTCTCATGCCCTGGAATCCTCATGTCATCTCTCATTCTGTTTATCCCGTGCCGGCCATCACCCCCCCCACCCTCTCTTTTCTTCTCCTTCACTTCCCTTTGCTTGTTATTCATCCCCTCTCTCATTTCACCTCTCTACCTCTTTTTCTGCCTTCCGTTTCTTTTTGCCATCCTCCCCTCCCTTTCACTCTTCCTCTCTTTCCTTCTATTCTCTCTTTCTCTCCTCTACTCCACCACCCCCCCCAGACATCGATGAATGCCGCTACAGATACTGTCAGCACGGATGTGTCAACATGCCCGGATCCTTCTCCTGTCAGTGTGAGCCTGGCTTCCAGCTGGCAGGCAACAACCGATCCTGTACAGGTAGGACCCGCCCCCTTCTGTCAGGACCCGCCCCCGTCTGTCAGGACCCGCTCCCCTCACCTGCCTGTCAGCCTGAGCTGTATCTAGGGTGACCACCTAATCCATGTCAGGATGGACACTATGAGCTACTTCAAGTTTTACTAACTAATTAAAAACTAAAAGGCTTCTGTACTCAGCTAAATTGATTGGTTTGTCTTGACTGGTTTGTTTTCTTGATTGAAAGACTCATCCAGCTGTTTCACATTAACATTAGTGACACATGCATGATTATAGGAGACCGATCAATCAGCACACAGCAAGAACTCACTCATAGTAACCATCCTGACAGGGATTAGGTAGTCAGCCTAGTTGTAAGCTAAAAGCTAATGTTGTTCTTCTAATGCTCTCTTACCTGTAATGTAAATGTATTTAAATTTGCCAAAAAAAACACAAAAATGAAATTTACCAACATGGGGCAGTGGTTAAGAATGTGCACTTTTTTTCATTCGCCAGATGTAAATGAGTGTGAGATGGGCACCCCCTGCCAGCAGAGGTGCTACAACACGTACGGCTCTTTCCTGTGCCGCTGCGAGCAGGGTTATGAGCTTGGGCCAGACGGTATTTCCTGTAACGGTAAGCACGGCGTCACCTCCCGTCCGGCCGTGACGACAGGCGCTCCTGCCGGTACCGTGTGTCCCCGGCCTCATCCCTCGCTGCTCTCTCCCCGCCGACACAGAGAGAGAGAGAGGGAGGGAGAGAGACAGTATGTACGTGGCCCTAATCATGCACTCTGCATGGGACTTTTCCGTTTCCCCTTCCCTTGGCAGACATCGACGAGTGCAGTTACTCCACCTACCTCTGCCAGTACCGGTGCATGAATGAGCCCGGAAAGTTCTCCTGCGTGTGTCCCGAAGGGTACCAGCTACTGGGGACGCGTCTCTGCCAAGGTAGCGGGGACATTTCGTTCGTCATCATCCCCGTCATCGTCACCCACTGTTGTGTTTGGATGTAACACATGCAGACATCATTCTAATAATTAATGATCCCTTTGCAAAGCAAACTTAATGTACTAATTGTCAGATGTGAATACATACAGTGCTGTCATTTACTTTTTTCTAAAATGGCTTACACTTTTCACCTCTGCATTTTGGTCTAATACACATTGGGATGTTTTGCTACATGTTGTTGCCTTAACCTCCACGCCCCCTGCTGGCCAGTGAATCCATACTATCACACCACATCGCTATCATAGAATTAGAACTTTACTGATCCCAGAGTGGAATTCTAGAATTCTTCAGCCCTGTTCCTCCTGCGACAGCCCCTCGTGTCATTCATCGCACCCACTTCTTCCCCTCTTTCAGATGTGGACGAGTGTGAGACGGGCTCGCACGACTGTGCCGACGGGCAGACCTGCGTGAACATCCATGGGGGCTACCACTGTGTGGACACCAACCGCTGCCAGGAGCCCTACGTGCAAGTCACTGACAAGTGAGCAGCCTGAGAAGAGAGATACATGCGCACCGGCGTGCGAGAATGCATGCACTCGCACATAACCACACACAGACACACATGCAGCAGCACACGTGCACGGGAGGCTCAGGTGCCAAACACTTCCTGTTTGTCTCCCATCCAGTAAAAATGAACATTTTTAAACCCTCATAATGCATCTGTTATTGGAAATTAAATCCGCTCGTTTCCCACTTACTCTCGTTTCTAAATATGACAAGCATGGTTCTTTCACCAGCACCACTTGTCCTGAGGTTTTTAGAAAAGCCCCCGTATATTGTTATAAAATGATGTTTGGACTCCCACGGCCACTAGGGAAAGGGTTCTGTGGTGCCGCTGGCCTCGTCAGGGGGAATGGGCTCAAAGCACAATGACTTGTGCCATAGAGGCACATGTTGAATAGATTTTGCAGAATGTTCTGGTAGAAGACACCAAACTGGCCATATTGAGGCAGTCTTCCTTGAGAGAGCTCGTGTGGGGTGGGGGGGTGGGGGGTAGGCCCTCTGAAGAGTTCGGCTCCTCTGCACTCTTGCTGCCAGGTTGGCTGATATCGCATGGTTGAGTCCGGATATTCTTGTCCCACCGCAGCCGCTGTGTGTGCCCCGTCATCAAGACCGGTTGCCGGGAGCTGCCTTTCTCCATCGTGTATCGCTACATGAGTGTGGTGTCTGAGCGCTCGGTCCCATCGGACATCTTCCATGTCCAGGCCACCAGCGTCTACCCCGGGGCCTACAACACCTTCCACATCCGCTCTGGGGACGCTAATGACAAGTTCTACATCCGGGTGAGTCCAGCCCAACCCTTAACCCTAATATCTCCATTTTGACTCCTCTGGGTTTTTTTCTCCACCAATCCCACTTTTGCTAAGTCCAGACAGTCTCCGGCTCTCCTTCCTGATCCTAAGGTAATGTGCTTTCGCGCTCCAGGCTAGCGAATATTCCTTGACGCCCGTATGTTGGCCTCAGCTCAGACTGCTAGCTCTGGCTAGCAGAGGGGCTTCGGGAAATTGGCGCTTTGTGATGTCACAATCGCAAAGGAATGCTTAGAATGTTTCAAATGTAACAAAGACAGAAAAGAGGTTCTGGAACACAGAGGTCAGGTGCAAACAAGGAGCCTACAGTGGGCTACTTCTAAGAGGGAAATACAGTATATGAGGAGCACAGAGAAAGAGAGGAGAGACCAACAAAACAAAGATCATGCTGTTAAGTCTCTAAACAAGTTATCTGCATTTGCAGACATGCTGTATGATTTTCCCGGGGCAGTAATGTCAGATATAGACACTGTCAGGCTTTGGGTTGTTATAGAGTCACAGAACTTCCAGAAAACATCAGTATTTTAAGGTGCATGAGGTCTTGATAATGATTATGTCTTTGGTTTCTGTACATCAGCTGCTTAAATTTAATATTCCTGTCATTAAAGTCAGTGAGCTATGACACCACGGTAATAATTTGGTAATCACTGCACCCTGGTGGTAAGGTATTAAGATCCTGCATATTACTTGGTATAATTTTATAAAATTGGTATCTACAAAATCGGTGACTTGCTATCTCTTCTGCGTCATCCCTCATGACAGCAAATCAACAACATCAGTGCCATGCTGGTTCTGGCTCGGTCAGTCACTGGACCCAAGGAATACGTCCTGGATTTGGAGATGGTGTCCGTCAACCCCCTGATGAGCTATCAGAGCAGCTCAGTCCTGCGCTTGACCGTGTTTGTGGGGCCCCACACCTTCTGAAGACGTGGGTGGGGGGGGATGTGAGATAATGGGGAGAATTCCCGGCAAATTGGGACAAATGATGACAGAGAGAGAAGAACCGACTTCGCATCAGAGGGCAACTTGTACTAATAATTATTATAAAGTAGGAACTGGAGAGAAATGCAAGCTCAGATTTTTTTAGTGAGATGTTCTGATGTACAGATAAAAGATCGTATTTCAGTTAAAAGGCAAAAGAAGCAAAGTCCACAGATCTGCTAACTGTGGGCTTCAAACCCAACAAGCGCTGTGTGGTCAGCGTCCTCGTTTGGCCTCCAGAAACTCGCTTGTTGTGACACACCGAAGACTCCATCGGTGAGTCAAGCCATTTGAGAGATGGACCAACATTAGGCAGGTGACCCAGGGCCAGTGTCCAGTCCTGATGGAGACCAAAACGAGCCCCTAACTCAACCCACTGCCGATTCCCCTTAGAGAATGGCACACAGTCTCTGAGAGGACCGTCTGCCCCACCCCCATTCTCGTCCCTTTTTCTAGCCTCTGTTGTGGCTCTCTGTGATTTACATAAAGGGCCCCATTCTCACCCATCAGTGGACCTAATAACCTTCTGGTAACTAGTGCCCCATTTGCAGAGGTATAGAGAGTTGGAGAGCAATGGCTGCCGAGAGACAGAGGGCCGCCATTTTTCCACGCACTCTCATTAATAACCCAGGAAAAATACACCTTTGTACAATTTATAACACAAAGCATGTTGCTTTTCAGAGATTTGACCATTCGAAAAGACATAAAGGGCTAAACCCAAGCTAAATTAAATGTATATATCGCACAGGGATCCTCTGGATCAGGCAGGAAATGAAATCATCAAGATGGTGGCCATGTTCAAAATGGGCGTTATGCTTCATGCTGGCAAAAAGCCCAATTCTCACCTTCTCAAATTACTCCCAATCGAATTTCCCAATAAAATTTTTAATTCCATGTATTGTTTGTAATTGCGGTGTATCTGTGAAGGATTTTGTACCTTTGTTAGAAATTAGTGATGAAATTAAAGGATTTGGGAAAAAAGGGGGTGTCTGCTTTTTTTTACGTCCTGTTCACGATCACTGTGATCCGCTTATCACCCCCCCCCCCCTATCCACCCACCTCCTCACCGCTAACCTTCCTGCTGCCCTCCGTCTTTGGAGATTGGGACACTCTGTTCTTCTGCGACCGCGATAAAAAAGTGCACGCTGTGCTGTTGACAGTGCGTGTGCGTGCGTACGTGTCTGTGTCATTGTAGATCATGCCAGATGACAGTCCCTAAGCTAAAAATTGCATAAGGAAAAAAAAAACAATTTCACTCACTGTCTTACTCACTGCAGCCAGCTTCTGTTCATCCTTTCGCGTTGGGGGGGGGGGGGGGCGTATATGCCTGATGAGTCATTCACTATGGTGTTTTACATAACCAGCATGGAGGCTGTCTGCCTTGCAGTACCACCGAATGTCCACTGGGGTGCAGGCCCACACTGAGTTCGAGATTAACGCTGCGCTAAAAATAGCTCGGCTGGAGAGATTTCGCGGCTGGTTTTCTAACCCAATTAACTACTGAACCCAGTGGCTGTCTTCGCTGGACGGGTGACGGGTGGAACTGCGGCCACTCCTATCATCGCCTATCGGGCAAAACCATGTCGTATTGTACTTATCTTGAGAAGGATGTAAGATATTACCGACGCAAGAATGGATTGGCTAGCTTTCTACATTACGGTTCCTGGTATAGTCCCCAGGCTAGTAAGTGCTTATGGAAGACGGACTCATTTCACAAATTCTCACACGTTTATATATTTATACTCAAGGTGGCTAAATGAAAAATGACCACATGAATGTTTTTCACTATTCTGTAATAGTGACAATAAAGATCTATCTTATCTTAAACTTAAAAAAGAGACTCTCGAGGACAGCTCACTATCGCCCCCCACCGATCAACATCTTATAAATAACGCCAATCTTGTGTTAGCCGCAGTCAGCCCCACGTCTCCCTGCTTTTTCCACTGGTCTTGATGTCTTAATGCGTATCACTGTCCTCCTGGCAATCCCAGTCTCCATCCCAGTTCCTCCAGGGCCTCTACTCCAAAGAAGGTTACATCACATGTACAGCTGTTCGGTTTCAATAACACCGGCACTGCCAGACTGCTTCCTGTTCATTAATGGGCCAATGTCGGTAGGTTCCATCTCTTTCCCCAGGCTACTTTTTCAGAAGTTTTCCTATTGGCTTCAAACACGTTTTCTGACAGCTGAACTGGTCTCCAGCACTCATTAGCAGACCTGCTGCTGCAGCTATTGGTAAGGTACAGCTACTATTTCTAAATCAAATCAGTAGACCTACATATGATTGGTGCAGACCAGTCACATGGCTATAAAAAAGCCCATTATAAACCAAGCTAAAAAAGGTAATAGTCCATATACAAACGTCACCACTGATTAACATGGATGTGACACACCTTTCTCAAACCCACAATGACATTCATTGATCGATTTCTCATTAGCACTTTATTTTGGAATCTGATCGTGCCTGGGGTTGGCAATCCGGGATCAGGAATTATGGAAAATGGATGGATGGATGGATGATGAATGGATGAAGCGATTGATGGCTGACTGACTGGATGGATGGGTGATGGATGAAGGGATTGATGGCTCGGTGGATGAATGGAGGGATTGATAGATGGATGGATGGAGGGATTGATGATGGATGGATGGTTGGATGGATACTTTGCCCCCTTCTATAATACAGCTACTGATTTTATTATATCTTTCTATATCTATTGCTTTATCAGGTGATTCATTCACACCAGTTAAGCTGTGTGAAAACCTGCCTAAGACCAACTTTTTCTGGAAGGCTCTCCCTGCTTATCCGCTCGGGGGGGGGTGGGCGTGACGTCAGCCAGCCGCTCCCGATTTTGGCCCATGATAGCGGAACACACATCAGCAAAGGTCCCTTCCTTATTGACAGTAATGGTGGCTTTTTGTGCTGCTCAGAAGATGCTGTCGGAGCGCCGGGCATTTCCCGTTGGCGGCTGGACAGGGAATGACCTCACTGCAGTGGCACAGCGGGCCTGGGGAGAGAGGAGTGGGCGGGGTGAAAGTGCTGTGCTCGTACTTTCCAGTTGAGGGGGCGCCGATCTCATGGCACACGTTGGGGGCGGTGAGGATGGGTAGGGTTGGTACATAGGTGCATGTATGGATAGGAATGGAGCCCTAAACAAACTGATGTACAGGCACCTGTACTTTCCACGCACCGGACAGCCGCCCCTGACCAATTACACATCTAATAGCAGCGTCTTTAATTAATTTATTTTTATTTTCACCGTTTCGGTTCTAAATTTACCGTTATGTTTATAATCGTGGGCACTGGTATTTTCGTACATCCTGCCCGAGAAGCTCGTGCCCAGCTGGAGTGCTGGCCCGGTCCGCCCCCTCTCTCTCCGCACATCAAAGCGCAGCGGGCGGGAGGTGTAGCGGAATGAGCGCGTGAATGAGTGAGGGTGTGAACGCGCGGACTCATCAGGGCTGGAATGAACGAAGGTGGGGGTGAAAGAGGTGCTCAAACGGGAACGCGCGCTGTGTTTTTGGCCCGTTATTTTTGGATGAAGTGTATTTATACTGCCGCGATTTACTACATTACACGTCCAGTGAAAGCAAAGTTGGACAGGAACTAGCCACTTGATGAGCTCATGCTAAAATTAAACAGAAGTTATTAGAGACAGTTAAGCAGTCAACATATAATAATTAATTTATCCGCCTTTGCCAATCTTATTGGCAAAGGGCCAGTGTGTGTGCTGGTTTTTGGGATAACCTTTAGGTCAGCTGTTCAAACTGGTGAAAACTCTTCAGACAACCAGTGCTATAATTATTAAACTGATTACGGAGTTGCAGAACAACCTGCAAATACTGCGGGCCACCCTTGGTATAGATTGTCATAGCCAGTCCAAGCCAACAACAAGGCACCAGGCAGGGGTACAGCCTGAATGGGATGCCAGTCCATCACTGGACACATATCTGCACCTCACATGCAGGTGGGCCACTCAGAGATGCCCGTTCACCTCACTTTTATTTCTTGTAATAGGTTATGAAAATGAAATATTTAGACAACAAGTATAGCAACAAACTAATATGCGTTAATGTTTTCATCATTTTTAAAAAATGCATCATTCGACCAAATTTCCTCCATTTGTCTGGATAATTTTTTTTTGTAGAAAATGGATAATTACACATTTGTTCACAAAATTAGATCTGTCAGTACTAATTATAATCCAGCAATAAATCTGAATTAACTATGCCTTCTTAGAAATGGATTGGTTAGGCAAGGGCATAGATTTGAGTATGGAGAGTGGGCCTTGTGTATGGAGGGTGGGCCTTGAGTGTGCAGGGTGGGCCTTGTGTATGGAGGGTGGGCCTTGAGTATGGCGGGTGGGCCTTGTGTGTGGAGGGGGAGCCTTGTGTATGGAGGGGGAGCCTTGAGTATGGAGAGTGGGCCTTGTGTGTGGAGGGTGAGCCTTGAGTATGGAGAGTGGGCCTTGTGCGTGGAGGGTGGGCCTTGTGTGTTTATGGGGCAGAGGGATGCGGGACTGATTTGCTGTCTACCAGTGTTCAAAACAAACCTGCCCTCTTCCTTCCAGATCTGTTTAATTAATTTTAGGAAATATTAAGTTGTAATTCTTGACTAATATTCGTGTTGATGCTGAGTGCATTTCGATAACAACTAATATCTCCTACAGTCCTCTCTTTGGCTTCTCCATCGCAGGGTTCAAGGATAAAGGTAGTTTATTGCCATGTGTGCATGATACAATTAAAAGATAGAACCAGAAATATGCTGGACAGTCCATCCATCCATCCATTCATCCAACATCCAGTCACTTTGTCGAGGTCACGGGAGCACGAGACTGTGCTAGGGCACCGGCGGGAGGCCAGTAAGGCACCAAATACAAAATGAAATCAAACAAAAAAGACTCTAGGTTACTCCCCACATTCTTGACATATTATGAATGTTGCCCGTAAAAGCATTTTCTGTGTGAGTTCAATGACCATCATCTTGAAACCAGTTGAGGGAAAATGAAGTAAACAGTTCATGCCTGTTCCCCAGGCACTCCAGTGACCCGGTTTTAGACCCAACCTGAACCGCTCTGTTCTCCGGACTCCATCACCAGGGACCACTCTTGGCGGGAAGGAGAGCAGAGCCGTTCCTCCAATGGAGGGACAGATGAGCGACTCCTCCTGCAGGTCAGGAGACGGTGAGTCATAAGCTGCTAGCGGGAAGGTCTCGTCGCTCCACTAACCGGCGCGTGGCTCCGCGGCACAGGCCAGGTTGTACATGCAGCTGCTCCGGGGCAGGAATCCACAGAGAAAACCAGACCTGACACCTGCCTCGCTGCCGGTTGTGGAGAGACGCTCCTCATTAGCCAATCAAGATGAAATAATGGCTACGAAAGAAGACTTACAGAACTGGGAACAGCTCCGGAAATATGCTGCATAAGACTGACTGAAAAATCTCTAAAGGTGGGAGGCCACATCCTTCACACGGGGAGTGTTTCTGTTTGTGGTATCCCATAATCCTCTGCATCACGTCATTCCATAACATATATCCATGGTTATGTAAACTGCTTACATTATTACTGTAGCACAAATATGGAATGCATTTGTGTTCTTGTTAGAACTCCATCGAAGATACAGATCTACTCATGACAGACCCCATACTGGCCTAGTTCTGCAGGGGCTGGGGACTGGCTGAAATAATAAGATTTCAGGCCTGAAATGATTCTCTCCATTTCAGACTCCTTCCTGTAATGCAAATGAATGGCACTAATATTCTTCACCTCCGTCTTCATTCTTATGTTACTCAGAAGCATGCTCTCCCTGCCCATCTCGTGCTCTCTCTCCCTCCCTCCCTGAGTGCATAAATGTGGTTACTAGGCTACCGCGACAATGTAGCTGTGGACGTGTGGGTGGACGGAACGCACAGAGCTTGTGCTGAGAGAATGCATACCCCCCCAAACAAAGGAAGATTTCAAGAAAGAGAAGTTCACAATAGGCCCAATTGTGAGACTGAGCCATGTGACGTGAGATGAAAACAGAGCATGAAAGAGTGCAAATTTCATTGGCGTATTTGCTCTAAAGCCCTTTTCAGTAGAAATATGATTAAAGAGTGTTCCTTTGCAAATTGCTATGGTCTCTGGAGAATAATTGTGCAAATGTGTTCAAGGATAGATGCACATACAGTACATTTACAATTAAAACAAAAAAACTCTCATTATGAGACAAGGTGACTACTTGTTACAGAAAAGCCTTGAGGGTGGCGCCACTAACAGGATGACGCGGGCGGTACAGGGCGCTCAGATCAAACGGACATGGTTCAGTTACCTGGACTCACGTGCAAATTCAGCACAGTTTGTTTGTTTAGCTAACATTAGCCAGCAGCTTTAAGGTCAGCCCAAGTATCATTCCGGAAGAGAGCGTGGTTGCGAAAATGGCATTCGAAACCGCAGGCCGCCACGTGCATGACGCACATGGGCAGCAGTGCAAACAGATCGAAACAGATGTAAGGTGGCTGTTTTTAGAAGGTGCTCCGTACTTTGGTGACTGAGCAGGAAAAGGCAGAGCTAAAATAATAGTTTAGGGTGCAGATGGACTTGTGCCCAGGTGGTTGCAGGTTCAGATCCCCTGAAAGAGGCAAATACTGTTGCCACAACACACACAGGCTTTACTCCAGCACAATAAATAGTTTTTCAACAATTCCTCATTTCCACTTAAACAGAGTAAAAGGGATGTTTAGTCATATAAATAAATTAGTTGCCTGTCATTTTTTTCCTTTTTGTCTCACGACAGCTGAACAATACTTCTTATGTTGCATTGTTGTGTGGATGCTATCGAGTGCACTCTACTTTCCATTATGCTGCTGTCGTCATGGGGTTCGAGCACAGGGTCAGGCCATTTATCTGGTGCCCCTGGAACATTTTGGGGGTTAAGGCCCCTGCTCAAGGGCCATGTTGAGCTCCTGGGGGAGCAGTGGCATAGTGGGCCTGGGGAGAGTGGGTGGGGTGAAAGTGCACAAAAACTAGAGGAGACGTGACAAACCAATCAGATGTCTTGGTCCCACATCCTCTACAATCTGATTGGTTATCTCTCTGAACCAACTTTTTTGTGCAAGTAAAACTCCCACGAGCATCTGGCAAGCTTCCAATCATAGGCATAGAGGCCTAACCAGCTGAGCCACCCTCCCCCCAAAAATTTGACTCTGGTGGGACTCGAACCCACAACCTTTGAATCACTTCCTATAGTGATGAAACTAGAAGTCCAACGCGCTATCCATTGTGCCACAGAGCCAACAGACAGACAAGCATTGGTACTGCCTGGTGGCATCCTTGTTAACGCATTAGACCTGAAACAAAGGATTACAAGGCTTGAAAACACAGCATATTAGAATAATGGAATTTCGGAAGATGAAAAGGGACACTGAGCCTCCTCAGTCGTGACACCAGTACCGACAAGTGACCAGCCAATGGGAGCTTGAGGATGGGCGTTCATTAGCATTTCCATAGAAACGGAATGCCAGCATCATAAACACAGACCCTTCAGTTAATGAGGCCCATCTGGCCCCTTATTGGCCTTTTTTAGATTCCTGTGCTGGGTCAGCTGGGCGGATGCAGGGGAGTGCTGGCAGGGACTTGCAGAAAGCTCCCCTCGCCCTTTGCGGCAGACCTCCTGTTTTGTCTGACCCTGTCACGAACGGGCGGCTGCTGAGGTAAAATTGGCCGTACGCCTTCTCCGCAACCTCTCTCCATCATCTTCTCTTCCTTTCTTCTGAACCATCTTTTCACCACACGGAGGCTGACTCACACTTCCTGCTTATTGTTGTTGTCCATGTTACCGCCATCTTGGGACATTATTAGAATTATTATTATCATTACAGCCCGTCTCTTTGCTGCCTGACAGCGGCAATGTTCTGTGATAGAGGAAGGCTAGCCGGGCAAGGAGAAAAAGAGAGTGTTATATCAGGATGTGAGAAGGAAAACAATAATATTCCTGCGTTTTTAGTTTAACAGATGCTTTTATCCAAGGTGATGTACAATTGTGGAAGTAAGGTCAGATGGTCCCAAGAGTAACTGGAGTTAGAGGTCTTGCTGAAGGGCTCTAGTGAATTTACTCTGCTGACCCAGGGATCTGAACCAATGACCTTCAGGTCACACAAACAGGATCCAAACCTACTGTGCCACTACATAGGTTAACGGGGGGTGGGATGCATCTCTCACTGACTCCCGCTCTTTCATTTTCTCTTCTTTCTTTCTTATTGATATAACAACCCAGCCTGCTGTTATTTGCCCATCTAAGAATTTACCAGTGTGGCCCACACAACCACACCCACCCAGGGAGAATGACACACATGTGTGTCGCAAGACACGGAAATGTTGTGTAACCGGCCGGCTTGTGCACGATGCATCTGCAGAGGTGAGGGAGGAGGCCACGGTTAACTGCAGGAAGACCGGTGATTGTATTCGTGCATTAGGCTGGGACCACTGCTGAACCCAAATCCCATAATGCATCTGACGTACAGTAGCTACTGTAGGTCACATCTGTCTGGGTTATGGGGGCATCGGTGAGGCTTACCTGTAAGTAACACATGAATGTGGATCCGCTGGATTAAAACTGAACCGATGTAACAAATCAGTGTCTCGCCAGATCATGCGTTACCTGTGCCAAATACAAGAGGTAGCAGGCGAAATGATACCTGGGCTTGTCCACATCTACGTATATGTCTACCAGAGGTGGAGATTTCGGGTCCAGAGAGAACAAATCCAGACCAAGATTTTGTTTCAATGAACAAGTCGAGTACTCTGTGACTGTGACTCTTCATACTCGACTGGTTGGTTGAAACAAAATCTTGGTCTGGATTTGGACTCTCTGGACCTGAAATCTCCCCCTCTGATGTCTACATGAAGTAAACACCCATACAGAGCAGAATAAAAAAACACTTTTTACCCTCAGAACATGACAGATGATGAGAGGCAGAGAACTCACAGGGACAGTGAACCTGCCTTCTGCAAATTATGTCATTCAGTCTTAAAGAGTACCCATTCACGGTGACATCTAATTAACACAACAGACTATAGACCAGTGCTCTTCAAATCTGGACCTTGATGGCCTTGTTTTCAGTTCTCCCAGGTAGTTAGTTAAATAATTAGTGATTCTGATTGGCAAGAGGCTTCACACCTGGCTCACAGGTAAAGGAAGGCTGGAAAATCAGAAGGGCTCGAACCTTGCGGACCGTGATTTGAATAACGCTGCTACAGACCAATTGCGGGTTAAGGGTCCAAATCAGTGACCTGAGGGAAGCAATCATGCAACTGTCTGGAAGACTTGAACCAACAACCTTCTGATCTCAGACACACTTCCTAACCTATGGAGCCATACACTAGCCAACACCAGCAACACAGGTGCTGTTCAAAGACCATTATTAGAAGGATATAATAAATAACATTTAAAAAAAAATTTTTATGACCCTCTCCTTCACTAAACGTTCGTGGCTATTTTCATCAAACAGATGGTCACGTTGGCTCAACCCATACACTTAAACTCCGCCTCATAACAACTGGACTTCCTACATGCTTTTACGTCGGAAGTGACCCTTCTTATTGGTTATTCACTTTGAATTGCTCCATTAGTTGCCAGTCCATTGTGAAACTAGTTTGAGAAAATGTCAGCATCGGTCTGAGAGTTTTTCAAAAGGAGAAAGATCTGCATTCGCTTTCTGCTGTCAGCAGAGCAATTCATCATCTGTGAGGTTGGCGTTCTACTGCATGAAGATCGACTTACATTTTTAACTTTTGTGATAGAACCGCAGAAGTCATGGCAGGGATGTCAATAAAGCAGTATTTTAACCTTGAAAAACTAGCAAAAGTTGATAAATGGCAGCATAATGCAGTTTATGTGGCCTTTGAGCCATGTTTTAAAAGTAGAGCCATAGAAAGAGATGCAGCTGTACTGAGTTTTTTTTTTTAAATATTGTCCTCCAAGGCCGTTGTGATGTCATCAACTCTACGACATCACATCACCATAGCAACAATTCATCAGTACCAGCTTGCTGAAGGAGAGTGAGGACTAAGATAAGGCAAGTATGTGGAACCAGTTTGCATTCGGTGCCGGATTGGAAACACTCTTCCCAGGGCCCGACATTTGACCAGAGCTGAGAGTGCTGGGCACACAGGAATGCAAATTTTCTTTAAACATCGATACCTGCAGCACTCTACAGTTAATATGTCTGACAATCAGCCTTCTTCATGGAAATCCAGAAATATTTATGAAACAGATTATTATAAAATACATATTATCATTAATTGGTATAAATGAAACTTTATATTAAAATATTTTCATTATTAGAGAGGCTATTTGTCTTATCCCATCTTGTTCTACATGAGACACACAGACAAGAGAGAGCAAGGAAGGGGGTCATGGTGCAGAGTCAGTCAGGGCGGGGGCTGGGGGTTGAGGGCCTTGCTCAAGCATTCAACAGTGATATCAGTCTGCCAGCCCCGAGATTTGAACCAACAACCTTCCAAACGCAGAATCTGGATCTGTATTTACCTACATTTACTTTATGGTGCCGGCTTCGAATTCCATGTAAAGGGTGTGGCCAATTGGAGGCTTGAGGCTGTTTATCTGAATCACAGATCTTACAGCTGAAATTCACGGAAAGACAGTTCCGGTCCCTTCCGCCACTAGCTGGGTAAATTTGAAAATGGAATTTACATGCAGGGACTAAAGCCATCTGAGGCCCTCCTGGTCCCTCCTGCTGCATTTGGGCTGGGGAAGCTCTGGCCGGGTCCGACCAACGGGGTGACGGTGAACGAGCGAGGGGGGACACACGCAGAGGGTGAGAGAGACAACAACAGCAAGGCTCCAGCTGTGTGCTCTGCTTCTAAAAATACCATGAATCTGGAAGGGAAAGATGGGTAAATTAATAAATAAAAGCATGGGGCTACAGGCTGGGGGGGGCGGCACAACACAAGCAGAGTCACGGGGGGTGGCGGCTCGCACCACTAGTTCGCCCAGAGTCACATGGCCGCCCACGTCTCGTTGAGCTTCCATATATGGGTCCATGCGTGTCAGCACGTGCTGACGTCGTTGACGCTGGGCCCTTCGGAAAGTGACGATGGCCACTCCCCTCCCCGACCCTCCTGGCTGTCGCCACCTGTCTTCGGAAACCCCATACACAAACACGGGACAGCGGGTCAGTAGATGACCCATCATCATCTAGTCAACAGAATAGATAAGCTTTTTATTTCTGCAAGCATTACAACAACACTGCACCAGCAATGGCGTCCCACACACACAATGCAGAAGAAGGCGTGGCCTCTCTCTCCTTCTCCCATTCTGTCCATCTCACGCTTTCTCCAGCAGAGTTTCTGCACTTGTTCTCCCCACAACTTCATTTGAACCCCCTGCCTCCGTCCCTTCACTCCATCCGACTCTGCTCCCCACAGCGTTGCACTCCCCATCCCTCCTCATCTCCGTTTCCTCCTCTCGCTCCTCTGCCGGAGATGGGCCGGGGTTGCTAGGCAACGGAACCGCTACATTCTTTTCAAAGAAGCAGGCCCGGAGTCTCAGTCTCTCGCCGGAGTAAAAATAAAGGTACGTCGATGGAGAGATGAAAACACACGCCCGTCCTCAACCTGACGGAGAGCCTCTCTGCAGCCCCCTGCGTTGCCCATCTTTCCTGCTCCCTTTTTTATCGCATTTTTCAGTCAGACTCCAGTACAACATGTGCATCTCCTTTCTCCACCGGGCCCTGCCGTATAACCCGCACCAGACGACCGCGTGGAAAATGACCCCCAAAACACACAAAAAGAATCCGCAGAGTAATACGCTCTGGTGGCGGATATCAGAAATCAATCGTGCATCTAATATTATCGTCCTTTCCTTTTAAAAAGTGGGGCATTGACTGACACTATTACGCACAATAAACATACTATAATAGGATGCCTCCAGGTAGTACCAGGAAGTGTTTTATGGATAACTGGACACCATGCAGGCCAGACGAGTTTGACGCAGTACAAACATATATTGTTTTGAATGCATGACCTATATGAAGGAAAATACAAATTCTACTGGGTATAGGGAACATTTGTGGATTATACAAGGACTGCAACTGAGAATTTGATATGCCATTGAAACATTTTTTGTTCGCATTATGAATGAATATGATTATGGATCCATGGATCCTGTTGTTTTTGTTTACACACAAGCCTGGAGATACACGTGGCTCATATAGTTCAGTCATTTTGCAAGCCTTGCTAAACCTGGAGGAAAAAAGGATACAAGAAGCCTACAAACACACACACACACACACACACCCATTTTTACGCAACATTTGTGGAAGCTGTCTGCATTGCGCCTGAAATATTCTTCAAGGACACAAACAATCTTCTGCATCTCACTAGAAGGGAACAGGCCGTCCAATAAGCCGGAGATGTTTCAGTCGTTTTTGTGATGACTGGGGCAGTGAGGAGAGATCCTGTTCAGAAGTGCACATTTATTATCTATGCAAGGAGCTAGATTTTATTGTGCCTGTCCAATGGACTTTATCCAAATCTGTGCATGAAATGTCAAATTGTCACTTCGTGTTTATTGACTATCAATGCATGTTTGAATGAGACATTGTATGCTCCAGAATGGAAAACACAGACTCATTAACGCCATATGTTGTTCCTCTCTGATATGTTTCCTATCTGATGAGGAACTGAGGAAGATGTCAACGTGAATGAAATATATTTGAATGTCTTTCATTATCGGTCCTTAACACAAATGCTAACTACACACATGCATTAAATCCATCCATCCATTTTCTGTAACCACTTGTCCTATTCAAGGCTATGGGAGGTAACAGGAAACAACCCAGGATGGTGCCCCAACCCATCACAGGGGACATTCACACCAGTTAGGTAACTCCAATTAACCTCAGCCTGTTTTTGGATCATGGGGGGTAAACTGGAGCAGTTGCAGGAAACCCCCACAACAACATGCCAGCTCCACACCCATGGAACCCTGGCGGAGACTCGAACCCTGGACCGCGAAGCAACAGCACCAACCACTGTGCCTCCATGTCACCCCAACACACATTAAACAAAAGACAAAGTAAACATTAATGATGTGCCTTCACAGCTCAACTCACCACCAACAGATCCTTTCATAGTCCATGGCAGAGGGTCCTTGATTAATTGGAAATGTTTTGTAAATTATTACCCCTCATCCTATTACCGATCATCCTATCCACCACTACTTAAGAATAGGTATCTGATCCAGCCAGGAAAACAACGTACCGCACTGATCACGAAGACCTAACAACATCAATGCACACTTCAGTTTAGGAACGTATGAAACTTCTCACCTCATCTTGGATACTGGTCCTCAAGGCTACGCATTTTCTCCAGTTTTCCATCCAGAATCTATAAACAGTGATTCTGAGTACTGCTGGTTCAGAACCTCTGGAGATATCCTGCTCCGATTTTCTTTAGAGAGATAGTTGACCTGGGTACAACCCACCTACTGAGTAAATTCGTACAGCTGGCAGGCTGCTTTAGATAAACTATCATTTAACTGTGACGAGTAAGGTGACACTTCAGATTCCTCCACATCACTGTTCACTTAAACGCGCGGCGGGAAGTGACGTACATTTCATACCGCTTCTTCTCCAATCGACGCTGCTTAAATAAACAACACACACTGCGTAAAACTAAATCCTTTGTTAACGTCTCGTGCAAGAAAAACATACAGAACTGGTCATTACAGCTTGTTTCTCTCCTACCAAACAAGGGATGTGGTTCATTGGTTACCTTTTGTCGATTAAAGAACCAGAATGGAGATAGTATTTGGGTGCACGTGTCTGCTAAGAAAATTCTTAGAAGAATTACAGTTTTATAATTAGTAATGGGATAAATTTACCAGCATGACGTAAAATGTATGCATTAACATGTCCCAACAACAATGTTATTTACTTAATTCAGGCGGAATTTATACTATTTCTGTTTTCTGAGAACTAATTATAATCTATTTGATTTTCAGTCACATTTAATTATATCGATTTTTCATTATTTATTCTTTATGTCTTTTCTGCTTCTGAGTCACAGTTTAAATATGGCAGTGATTATTGACATGAAATCGCTTAAAAACCCACCTCAATTTCGTGCTTTATTTAGCGCCCTTGTTTTTCATGATTTTAAGTATCGGCAACTTCGTCCTTAGTTCAGTTCGCTGTTTTTTTCTGGCCATATGTCAGTATAAACACGGCTAAGAGTCAGCATCGTGAGCCGGCAGCTCCCACCCGCCAGCGGCCATCATCTCACACCCACCCGGCACCGGCGACAGTCTCACCGCGGCACGCGCCGGCGCGCGCACGAAGCAGACGGGTACGGCGCCGCCACCGCACGCGCTCACTTCGCTTCGAAGTTCCAAGCATCTTTATTAGTATAAACAGCTGCATTTCGGATTAAAGTCACTGATTACCACGTGCCCTAATCGACCCCCTAAATTCACAAAGACCTTTAAATCCAAATCTGTAATTAGGTCAAGCGTTAAAATAAGCGTTATATTACGAAATGAAAGTTTATTTTACCCATTGCATCTCCTTCGGGAGTCCCAAGTGGTTCTTCAAGTTAGTCTCATGCAGGGGACCAGCTAGGCTACATTGTGTCAAAACTCGCTTAACAAAACTTGCACGACTGTGTTTGGACTTAAAGAGTGCCACAATGTATCCTTGTTGCCAGTCCTGATTAGTAGTGTAATATGTCATCATAAAGCTAATATGTCAAGTAATATGTAGACTCAAAAAACAATGAACATTTCGATTTCACGCACTCATCCTATTGATGTTTGAGCTACACCAGTCATTCATAAGAAGATGTCTCGCAGACTGCGGGTTTCGAGTAAGCGTTAACGCTACGGGTTGTTTTTAAACGCAAACACGAAGAAAGAATGAGGTGTGAGAGAGGGAGCACATTTCAGACCCTGCTAAACAGACATTGACCGCTGTCCTCCGCAGGAATTAGCCTCTGAATTCGCTAGGTAATAGTAATTCACGACGTGGTTAATATACACGTCAAAGTTGTTTCGATCAGAAAATGTTTCGAAAATCAGGTTCACTTTAAGTTATTAACTGGTATAAAATGTGTATGATTAATAAAAACACGATAAAGTCTTCTTAATGACGACCTTCTAAAGAAAGATGCGCGCATCATAGCAATTTGACAAGGCTGATACTGAAATTGGTCAGAAGTCTAGCTGTGCGTAATTACGCAAACGTGTATAATCCAGGTCTTAAAGAAACCTGTCGTAAGAAAAAAAGGCAACCTGGATTATAAATTATAATTTATTCACTGTAGCTACCTTAATAACTTGCGTAGATAAGCAGCGTACACAATAGTGTCATGCTCTCCTCTGAATCATATTAGTGAGTAAGAAAGGAAAGGTCACAAAATATTAATATTAGCATAAACTAATATCATAAGCTAATATCAAAAATAGAAAGACACCAAACCGTGCGCCTCTGTCCGGCTTTCTCCTGAGTCTCATTTTAATAGCCCGTAAAACAAATAAACAGCATACAGCCACGCTATCACTTCGATCCTTTTTAAATTGAAAATTCTGAAATTTGTCATTGCTAACCGTATCCCGTGCCACATCCACTTCCACATAGATTTGTAATTATATGAACCTGAATTACACTTACACTTACCGGTATTCATTTCTATACCGCGACTGAAGAGCGCATCTTAAAAACTGAGTTATTCTATACGCGCAACTATAAGACACTTCAAGACTGATTAAAGTGGTGGATATTTCGAAAAAAAAAACGCATAGTGCGAAGCATTTTATCGAAACGTATTAGGTTAAAAAAATATGTGTGGGAAATAGTAATTACATGTTTTCTCTGTACTCTTGTTTTAATCGCGAAACTGATTGGAGTCGACAGCTAATCCCTTCCATTCACAAAACTGCCCCTTATGAATTACGCGTTGCAGCTCGGATTTACTGCTCACGTTCATACGCCTGGTCAGGCTGAATAAAGAGGGCATACACTTGCCACTGATGCATTTTACAAAAACGAAGAGGGAGAAACCATCTGACCATCAATAAAAGATTTAGAGCCCATCCTCTTTCGAAAAAAAAAATCGTCTGCATTTGACCTGAAGGAAAACGCAGACATGGATTCTAAATAATAAGAATTAAAAGCAACTGTAAAACGCTCCCTTGGTATATCGATTAAAGATATTTAAGTTGACATTAATCCTGGAATACAACACTTACACGAAGAGAATTTAAATTTATAAATAGATTGTCAATACAGACAATGCAGGATAGATTTCGATACAGATGCCGAGAGATGTGGGTGTCTGGTTTGTATGCTGCGCAGCTCCGGTGCTGTGATAATGATCCTCCCCCCCCCTCCCGGCTACACCGGGGGTTCGGTGACTCCGTCTAAAGTCTCCGCCCTGTCCTCGGTTTTGTCCAAATTGGGATTTTTGCGTCGACGGAGCTCCCCAACGTCACCGGCGAGGAGAAAGTGGGGGTGACGTTGAATAGAGTAGGGAGGGGGAAAATGTGCTTTACCTATACTGATGAGGAGTCTGTTACCCCCCTCCCTTACGTCAGTGATAGCTCACCGGGACCCCCCTTTGCCAGCACTCCCTCAGCCTATATAAGCTGCGGACGAGCGAAGCTCTCCACCAGAAACGAGACCTAAATACTACGGCAAGAACGGACCTAGCAGCGGCGGTTTGGCTCTCATTGTCGTCGGGGGAAAGAGCAACCGGGACTCGCGGCGGGACGGGAAAGCGATATATTCACGAAAAAGAGAGAATAGTTCGAGGATGTTAGCACCGACAAAATAACAACTATTCGCAAAATCCGTCGGAGCAAAACTTTCTACTCTTCATCGCAAATACGGGAAAAGGAGAAAAGTGAGTCGTTCTGCGTCCAGGCAGTTTCTTAAAAGATCGGAAGCCGGCTCTTTGATTTCCCGGCTGCTCAGGCTGAGATGTACCGGTCCACGAAAGGAGCGTCCAAGGCTCGCAGGGACCAGATCAATGCGGAGATCCGGAACCTGAAGGAGCTCCTGCCGATATCCGATGCGGATAAGGCTCGACTCTCATACCTTCACATTATGTCGCTGGCTTGTATGTACACAAGAAAGTCTGTCTTCTTCTCCCAGGGTAAGTGAAACAAAAATAAGTATTATAATATGTATTTAAAAATAAGTATTCGCATGACTTCCGTGATATGGTGATATGCTTCTCGATCTTCTACTTCACCTGTCCTCTCGTAACTCTCCTTAAATATCTAAGACCGTATATTAATTCTTTGTAAATTATACACGCTGTAAATTATGGCTTCATCCATAAATCTGTGCTTTAGCTTAAAACATCCCATCGAAGCTGTAGTCTTCAGACTGTGGCGGTGGGGATTAATTCGAATCAACAGGTCAAGAATAGGCTTTTCAGTTCAACCAGGCATGACGGAAAAGGGTCATGTTGGATATTTTAGCTCACATTGCACCTAATTTGATGTGTAAAGATGAGTATCTTTAAATTTCTTAATGATTTGATTGCATTTTCGCGATACCGTAACGCTAGACGATCGTGTCGCTGTCCGTGGTGCTGAAATACTAGAAGTATTAGTATGCAACAAAACTAGTACGGATGCGACTTAGTTCTTCGTTTCATAGAAATGCAGTTTGATTGGAAACGTTTTGGTGACCTAAAGCACGGATAGTGCAGTAAAGGGCCGTAACTCTGTTAACCTGAACGTCCCCCCGTCTTCCCTGGGCAGAAGCAGCCGCGGCTGGCGGCTACGAAGAAACCGCAAGCTTCATGTCATTTGAAGAGCTGTCGGAGCTGGTACACGGACTGCCCGGATTTCTCCTGCTCTTAACAAGTGAAGGAAAACTCCTTTATCTTTCCGACAGCGTCGCCGAGCACCTCGGACACTCCATGGTGAGTGAAATTCATACGATTTGCAGAAAAATTAAGATTCTATTTCTTTCATATATAACAAAATGAATACGAGATTTGTTTTTTCCAAAACGCATATCATACAGTAAGTGAATTTAAACTCACAGGCAGACGGTAGTATAGGCCTAAGGGCAGGGACTAAAGGTACCCGGTACAGAATGACAGCTTATGCATATGATTTAGAATGAATCACTAAACAATTAATCAAATTAATTAAATTAATTAATTTAGTGACAATTAATCACTAAATTCTAATTCTAAATTCTAGAAACATCAACCGGAAAACTATGCCGAGAGCTTGTTCACGTTTTCATTTTAAAAGGTCGATAATGCGGGATTCTGTTGTTCATTGCTTGTTAAGGTGGATCTGGTTGCTCAAGGTGACAACGTGTACGACATCATTGACCCAAGCGACCACTTTGTCATGAGAAGCAATCTTGTGCCTACAACTGCACCTGACACAGGTAATAAAAGCACATTATTATTACTTCCGTATTCTTTTTTAAGATTAATATTGAAATGAGATATGAAACGCCTTTTTTCCTCTCACAGACCGCCTGTTCCGCTGCCGTTTCAACACCTCCAAGTCGGTCCGTCGGCAGAGCGCCGGCACCAAACTGGCGCTAATTAGGGCGCGTTGCCTGTCACCCCCAAGCCCCGCCTCCTCTTACTGGACGTCCAATCCGGTTTGGATGTGCTTCTGTTCACCTCTGGAGGCGCAGCCGCTGCAGCCGTGTCCCTCCCGAAGCCCCACCCTAACCCCCCCAGCTGACCATGCCTTCTTCCTGGCCTGCTTCCACTCCCAGCATGGCCGGGACATGAGGCTACAGGATGCGCAGGACAGGTAAGGACTAACCGAACTCTGGCCCTATCTCGTGAGTGATTTCTTGTTTTTTTTCAGCAACCAAGAGTGCCATGTAGCAGCACGACTCACTGTGGCTGTTCTTTTATCACAGCATTAACGTTTACCTGGGCTATGACGTGGAGACCCTGCGCTCACACTCCTGGTACAGCCTACTGCACCCAGAGGACCTGTCGCATGCCTCTGCGCAACACTGCCGCCTGCGTGAGTATGCCCAGCACGACTCTCGTCTCCCGGGGGGCCGCCCGCCCCCGCGCCCCGGCGCCCCGGGCGGGCGGGGCGCGGCGGCCCCCCCGGGGGGGGGGGGGGGGGGGGGGGGGGTGGGGG
>JAODKC010000065.1:328000-345148 GCA_026777985.1 Mormyrops attenuatus | reverse complement strand
ATCACGCCTAATCCGGTATTCGATTTATTACGCTTTTACATGATTTCATTCTTTTTCTATTCCTACATGGCAAACACTCGTTCTACCACCGCCCCCCCCCCCACAATCATCATCCAGGCCGGGGCCCTGGCTAGTCAAGTCCACCATTACCCACAGTCCTAATCCCTTATCCCCATATCCATGACACTCACCTAAGACTCCAAAGACCTGAGCGCTGCATCAAGCACAAAACACGAATTCCTGTCAGTTTATTTCCAATAGCAATCAGTTGCTAAAGGCCCCCCCCAGAGATGGCCAAGTCTTCCAGCTCTACCCCTCCTAACTACCAATGATAATTAATGCACCTTATTTGTGTACCATTCAAGCTTTTTATCTATTGAATTATTTACTGTTATATAGTAAAACCCGAATAGTCTTCTTGCCGTTTTTAAATCTTGACTAAGTGAACCGTGCAAGAATTCCAATGTACTCGTATTTCTGTGCCAGTACGAATGGCAAATAAAGCCTCGGCTCAGTTCACTTTAATGGAGGTAATGTGTGGTAAAGGAGCCGCACACGTAAATGTCAATGGTAACTTTTAGGAAACGGTCGCTAGTAAATTGCGCAAATTTATGCGACATATTTTGAAAAGTGCTGTTAATCTTGAATGATCGCCAGTAGGAATTGCACTGCGCTAGAAGGCCAGAACTAAAGTGGCAGCGTGGGATAGCGTGTCCGGCTCCGTTCACTCCTGTGGAATTTCATTTTTTTTATTTACCTGTTAAATTACTGCGGAAGTCCACCCAACTATGTGCGGGACATGCGCTTCATTCGCGCAAATCGGTGGGGTTTTTTACTTTTTTCACGCTTTCTAACTTATTTTTCACGCTTTCAGACGACTTCGTTGACACCTTACTCTGGCGCCCGGCTGTGGGAACACGTTTCCAGAAAGTGACGTTCGGTCTCCCGAAGAGGATCAAACATCGTTACACGGGCATTAACACCTCAAAGCATCCTCCCATTGTGTTTCCACGAGCATATCGGATTGGGAACCTTTACAGCAAAGTAGCTCTGTAATTAGAAACGCTATATGTACATATTACTCACTCAAAAAGGGTAGGTTTAGTGAAAGGAAATCGCAGTGGTATACAGAAAGACCCTAATGACAGAACATATATTTTCACATTGCGACAGGAATATTATTTTTTAAATATATTCAGGGACGTCACCATTGTAATGCTATCTAAGACATAATCAGCTTAAGAAATCTATTAAAGATTAAAAACGAGAACTTCACAAACTCATCAAGGGAAACTCAAATACGAAATCTGGCCTTATGCAACATTTTCCACAAGTTACTACTTTTTACTATGACTCTCGATATAAGTTAAATAATCGCAGCATTTTGGCTCTGAGCTTATTGGCTGGGCATAACGACTTATAGGTCGCCCTGTACCCTACTGTCTATCTTCTACTACTCCGCTTTTCTGAATCGTTCCCATGGCGGCTTGATCCTTTGATGCTTTTAAGTGCGACATCAAACGGTGGAGCGGCGCGTGGCTTTTACGCACCTCCGCTTTAAGCTGCGCGCGAGGTGTCGCGTTTATCAGGTCTATCCAGGTGAAACTAAATGTACACGCGGATCAAATCTGAAGAATTGACACGATGCTCGTTTTAACATTTTATTGTACAAAATATACGCTGAGGGGCAAATAGAAAATATTAAAATAAATAGTTGTGCAAAAATACAAGATGTATGTATATAACTACTGAAGTGAAAACACAATGTGCCATTTAAACGGACAGTCACGCACTGACAGATCTAGAATTATATACATTTGTTAGTAATGTATGGTAGACACATTTTTTATGCGACAGTGGCGATATACATGCAAAGTTAAATATTTTTTCGAAATTAACCAATACGAAGATTTAAATCAGTCAAACGGAAATCATTATGGTGAAAATAATCTATTAAAATACATATTTAAGATATTTACAAGATATACAACAGTTTTGAACTAAATATATTTTTAGGAATACATCGGTGTTTCAAACACATCCTAAATATATACATATATTTTATTATGGATCAGAGTTTTGTTGCTAAGGAAAGCAGAATATATATAATGTATATATTATATTTGTAAAAACGGATCAGTGTCCTAATTTAAAGATTTTTACGGCCATGGTCTCCACACAACCTGGCTGACTGGGGGAGAGCGAGGGGACCGAGGAGAATCTCTTTGGGGGCGCTGAGGGATGTTGGAGTCTCCACAAGCCAGAGCAGGTCTGTGGTGGTGGGGGCCGCTGCTTCTGAACGCGACGCGGCGCTGCCACGTCTGCGCAGACAGTTCTGTAGAGTCGACAGGGGGGCACCCAGCAACGACCGGAGCTTTGGCGCCGGCGCAAACACGCCAGTGGAAGAACTTGGATTTCAGGACCGCATCCACCTGCAGCGCCGCCCCCCTGTCGTGCAGGAATCGCGCAGCTCGCTGCATGCACGCGGAGAATCCGTCCTGGCCTTGTTGCTGTTCGCCAACTTTGCTTCCCTTCCCACCGGATTTCTTCAGGAACAAAACAGTCTGTTCCAGGATCTCAGTTTTCTCGATCCTACGGCTTATTTTGCCCTGTAACAAGAAGTAACGAGTCAGCGAATGGTGTCACTCTGGTAATTGTACTCTAGCTCATATGCTGGACAAGAGGGGCGAAACAAGCGGGACAGACCTGGTGCTGGGAGTCATCCAACAGCAGGACTCTCAGAGTCTCCAGACTGCGGTTCATCCTCTCCCTTCTCTGTTTTTCCACCTGAGGTTTGAGGAGCTGTAAGTGGGTAGAAGTTGATGAGCAGGGATGAGATAACAGTGACCTGACATATTTTTAATGGTCAGTCAAAATAAAAGATTTTTAAAACTGGCCTACTTCTACACATACAAGTGATAGCGGGTGCTAAAATTTCAAGTAGTCCATGGACAAAGTATATAGGCGAAGCATGTTTGTATTTTCTAATTTGATATGTTACGAAAATATTTATACAAGTTACCTTTCTGGCGGTTTTTAAGTCTTCGGTCTGAGTTCCTCCCGGCAGTCTCATTCTGAAATTCAACAGCGTTTCTTCGGTGTTGGTTGATAATTCGTGACCTTAAAAAGGGCCCTTGGTATTTGCAGATCTTGACAGCGAATGCTGGCTACGCATACAGTACCTTCCTGAGAACGTGCTGCCGGCGTCCTTTTAAACAGCTCAGGGTGTTGAAATGTGGCTCCACCCACAAGAAGCCCAATCCCTTACATTTGCATATGATCCAGTTAACAGTCCCGTTTTTTCTTCTTCTTTTTTTTTATTACTGACAACAAGACTGCGTCAAGACATAATTTACTAGAAATATGCCTATAATGACATTTCGGTGAAAGGAAGTATGTTTATAATATATATTATAAATCATTATTAATACCTTAAGTATTGAGTGAAAAACACATATTTTTAAAGTTTTGACTGCTTTAAGATTTAAACAGGAACTAGTTTCTTTCTTAAAAGAGAGAAAACATGGTTTCCTATGAGGACATTTACACTTCTGAATATGAAATTTAGCCGCGAAAACAATTAATCAGTTTTAACGCTTTAAAGATTTATCAAAGTTTCCTAGGAACTGAGCCTTTGCTGATTTTCATTGAGGCCAAAAAATACGTGTTTCCATAAAAGAACAGAAACGATAATATTCATAGAAATAAAATCACATGAACTTTGCCAAAAAATTAGCAAACGGTCAGTTCCGAAACGGAAGTAGGTTTACATCGAAACAAGTCAAATAAAGGAAGTAAAGTACAAGGAAACAACGGAATGCTTATCGAAATAACGTGTTTTATTAAAATATATTATGCTCCTTTTTAACGTACTAAGAACTAGGCCAATGATTATAGGATTAGCATACCCTTTCCTCCTAAAATAAGCCCTCCTTAAAAAGCCCAACTTATGGTTTGCATCGGGCGCCACGCGGCGAAAGGACGACGGTCCCCAGCGGCGTCTCGACACCTCGACTTCCGTCGGCGCGTGGAGCAATGCAAATAGCCACGCTTCGCACTTAAGGTGCCAGTAAATTCATTTTCTTTTCCAGCTCCTTTTTAATCTCCCCAAAAATGTTTCCAAATCACAGTAAAAGTAAAAAAAAAAAAACAACTTTACACAGTTATACAGTACTTATGAACATGCATATTAAAACCAGCAAACAAACGGGATAATTAAGATTACTTTACGCGCTTTTAAGTTCTCTTTTAGACGGTTATGCACAAAGCATATTGCAGTGTATTTGTGTTCTTTATCGACTGATTTCTTGTTAATAAATATAATATAAACTAACTTGTGATTTTTAAGCTTTTCGTTTCAGACTGGGACAAGATCAAGAAAGAACTTATTTTAGGGCATGACATTTGGCAATACATACTGCTCTCTGTCCCGTTCCCACGGAAGTTACTTGCTTTGATCCTTTTCACACACGAAAGGTGACAAAACAGGTGATAGCGCATGCCTTTCGCGCACCTTCAAATTATGCAGCACGGGGCAAGACGAGGGAAAATCTGACAAGAATAGAAGTGAAAAGTTAATGTAACATTTAAATTTCTTGGAGGACCTAAAACCACTTTATTTCGCATTCGTTGGAATTATGTAAGTAAATACATTGCATACATAGTAGGTAGCGTCTGTAGTAAAAATAAGATTTCTTCACACTGTATCAGTTAAAACCGAAAGCCAGTTCGTGTAAAAAAAAAAACACATGATCACACCCAACACTGGAAAAAACTACCGAAAACTGTAACTGAACATAGATTAATTTAAGCCATTTAAATATTTATTTATATTCTTTTAAAAATCATTTTCCGAGGTCTTGGTGGGTGCAATGTACGTCTTGAAGCAATTAACATGACAAAAGCTGGGGGCACGCGACCCTTGAGGTGTGAGGCCACTCGTGCATTTGGGCCAGCTGACTTGTGAAAAGTCCGGCATCACTTCGAATGACGTCACACACGCGTGTCTCTGCACTGAGATTTGAACATAAGTGGTGTATTGCGGGTTTAAATAATATTCTGACGTTTATTGTGAAATCACCCGATACATTTAAATTCAATTGCAATGCACACAAATCTTTTATCGACTAAAGTTTTACCACGTTAAAAACAGGCTTGTTCCTTGTCCTAAATAAATTATAGTCCTGGTATATAGCATACTATATAGTATCCTGGTAGATGTGCCTTGTGTGAGGTTCCTCCTCATTATTCACATTTACCTGAATTTCAATTACATGTTTGCCATCAAAATGTCAGCGTGCTTTAACATTTGTACCATGAATTCTCTGGATAAGATCGTAAATATACCCACAAATGTTTTAACGTGCTGTTTCTTTTGAATTTGGATGAGAAGTACTTTAGAATTTTTTGACTATTTGTGGTTAATTTGCCCTTAATCTGAAATCATCTTTAATGCGCATATAATGTGATCTCATGCGTTTTCGGACATACCTAGCAGTGAGAAATGACTTGTTAGTGTGGGAATGTGTCTTCGGTTCTCATCGACAAAACTGACTCGTTCCCAGAACCCCACAGCGTGAGAATGGCTCTCACCTCCAAGGTCCGCCAGACTGCTCTCCAGGTGCCTGATTTAAATGAGAACGTATAGCTTGCGTGCTTGTAAATAGGCCGCTTAGTCCAAACATATGTATAAAAAGCCACGTTATTGTTATAAGAGAATGGTCATCAATAGTCCCATTTTGGTTGCCTTTCAGTCTCCACTCTAAATTACAATTACTTTGATTGCGTTGTCTCCTGGTCTCTTGTTGGCATTGATCAATTCACCTGTGGCTTCTACCATCATAAAACCGACTTGTCGCCTGAGCGTCCTTAGATCTGCGAATCACACCTCAGTGTTACACGGCTGTGGGAAACGCTGCGGACAAATGGTCACTCATTGCATTATGTGGGATTTTTTCCCCCCAGTTATGTGTAGACCGTGCTGAACTGAACCTTTCAAATATGAACATGACTTTCTTATTTACGCACTCACCGAACTGAAACCTGGAGTGACACAGGTAAAAAACAATCGTATCCTCAGAGATGCACGTAACTGATTCGCAAGTACGCAAATGCGTACTAGCGAGGCAGTAACGTGCATCCCTATAAATACGCATTTTTTTTGTCTCACTCCAGGTTTCAGTTCAATATTCCTTAATACGCTGAAATAAGTACAGTACGCTACTTGCGTACCAGACATATGGATCCATGTGTATACAGAAATGGGAAAAATTATCTGGAAATAAAAGCATTTCCTGTAATCGTGTATATCCACTAGACCGCTTGAAATGCTTTGCTTAAAATGAAATGAATAATTTTCCAAAGCATCTGATTCGGTTAGTCCCATGTTACAAGGTCGAGCAGCCAAGAACGAATCACGCCGGTGTTAAAAAATAACGTGTGGCGAGGGTGGAATTTTTGTGTTATTCGTTTGATATGAAATGACATACAAATGCTAGCGGGCAATAAAGACGAGGTGCGTATTCGCCTCGGCTCTGGGAGGGAAAACTCGAAGCGGCTCCCACACTGACACTTTCCCCTGCGCGCGCTGACCCTTTTTGAAATGCATACTTAGAAATGGGTGTTTATGTTTAAACTCATATATTAATTATATATAGCATCATATTGCCTCATAATATATAGGCCTATAGCGAATAGCATGAATTATCAGTAAGAAAATGCAATCATAACATGGCTAAGCGAAACTCATGGATAGATGTTTATTGATGCACATGGACGCATGTAATATATAGAGCTCGTGGTTCTCGTCTAGAAACGCAATAAAAATAGGTAACTTAATTTTGAATGCCTAGCCATTTGCTTGGTGAGGTGTGAGGGGACACGTGTGAGGGGTCAAAAAATCTGGCGTGTGCCGAGTTCACGCCTCGTGCAACACATACGCGTGGGTGTTGCTTGTTTCCACTTGCCATTTGGCTCCAGGAGGTCCAACGTAGAGTTTAACTTGTTCGTGTTGCACTACCCTCACATAACTAATATTTAATTAAGCAATAGCCTAGGCCTGTATGTTTGAATATCCGGGAAAAACATAATTTTTACCTCAAAACCCTATCGATTGATTTGAATTGATTTTTCGCACATACCGTTTTAATTCAAACAAGTAGATCTGGTAAATAACACAAGTAACACAAATATCTTTATCTAATCTTTAATCTCCTTGCACTTAAATGCATTTGGCATTGTCTTAAATGGAAGTTGATTAACAATGAAATTACACCCCTGACAGAAATAGCCAGTTCCTAAAACAAACGCTCGCCAGAAGATGTCGCGAGCCCTCCACGGACTTCTTGTTCTTAACGCTTTCCAAGAATTTCAGCGTTGAGAATACTTCTTTGAAGCACGGCAAGTTAAAAACCACCCCGAAGCTTTTTAACCCAACTACAAACTGTATTGCCGTTTGGTGTTTTTGTGAAGTGTCATGTGCAGACTGCACATTACGAAAACTTTTGCCAAGCGATGCGTTTTCCAGACCGGGGGCGTCCCTCGCGACATTTGCCCAGTAAGCCAGATGGCCAGTCCAGCCCTCGTCATTAGTTAAGAATGAGTTAATATTTTATATAATCGATAATAATAATCGATGCTTTTTATTGGTCCCCGTGGGGAAGTTGTCTTTATGCCTCCCTCAACTGCCTGTTTTTCGCAGAGTAAGTTCTCCGCGAAACAACCGCAGGCGACCAGCCGCAGTCGACCATCTGACTACAGGCACAGCCCACTGAGCCACACGCATATCTCGTCATATGGGATGACGAGAAGATAGTAAATGAGATCCGTTAAAACCTTGTTTTCCTGTAAGCCTACGCGGGTAAGCCGGTTAGAGAATGAAAAAAATATATGTTGCAATAGTTTATAGTGCAGATCTTTTATATATTTTCCCTCAAATATTTTCATTAGGCTATCTCATATGCCCGTTGATTGGCATTGGACGAGTCCGTGTCACTGAATTGTGCATCCTTATTATTATTATTCATTAGAAGTATAGCGGTAGCAGTCATCGTCCTGGCCTATGGTGTTAAACACTGTCATTTGCTTTATTCCTTGTTTGTTTTAGAAAGTTTGCATTAAAAATAAAATAAAAATTACGGCAGTGTTTTTTTCCGGAAAAAAATATATCATTTATACTGATCCTACTTGTGTGTTATTTCCCGTCGTAACATAAAAGACTATGTACAGCAAAGAGTTGAGGCCTACATGAGCAACGCCCCTGCAGATAACAACAAAACTCACGACTTGCTGCTATTACGAACTGATACTTTAATTACTCATGAAACGCGGTATCGTCAGCTATCGAAAAGCTAAAATGCTAATGGGCTCATATATATGCTTATATGATAATAAAATAAAAACGAATTAAATGCGTTGTCGTTTTTTTATTTCAGTTGTTTTATGCGGTTGAATTCATTAACTTCCATTTTAACCTTGGATTCCTTTGCTGATACCCAATACATCTTACCACCGCTATTTATTGCTGCGTGTCGGTTCAGCATAACTTACGAGCTTCATAGCAGGAGGATATAAAACACGTACACGGGATACGTAGAGGATATACATGTAAAATATATGCATGTCACATAAACACGTGTGCATTGAACATGACATGTAGGTAGATTATGTGCAACGATTTTGAAAAAAAAAAATCAGTTCATCGTCCATCCCAAGATAGTCCATATATACAAATAGATATATAGATATCTACAGATATTTACACATATTACAGCTTTACAGTGTCCCTGAAGGTCTTCAGCTGCTCCTAGAGTCATCAGTTGATGCCATTGCATTCATTACGATCTACCAGACACAGCAATTAGCAGCCCATACACTGGATCTCAATGACAATGTGCAGGCCATTATCATGTCATTCAGGTCACTGATCTCCTCCATCTTGGTGGCAGACACACGTCTCTACTGCGGCCATGGTCTCCATACTGCGTCTCCTGTGGCGCCCCCTGGCTTTTGGAGGACCTCTAGTGGGTAAGAGGGAAGTGGACAGGGACTCTGTGGGGGGACGTGGGCAGACGGGTCCAGGGCCCCATGTCCGAGGACTTGCTCCGGGGCTTGCTGTGGTCCACACCAGGGCAGGTGGCTATGTGTGGCTGGAATCTGGGTTTTGCTGGGGAGGTTCAACAACGGAAGGGGAATCACAGACTGGGGGAGGGGGCCGGCATGCTTTAGGGGGTTCTGATGACCCCCAGCACCATCCATGTTGTCCTCCAGCTCCCGGTTCTTGGCTGCAATGAAGTGGCCCACTCTCTGCAGGCACATCCGCATCCCCTCACGATAGTTGAGGTTGCACTCGGCGGGCAGAGACGTCGCCCCCTCCTCCCTCAAGGAATTATGGGTCCCACTTCCTGTCGGCTGCGGCCCGGACGCCGTCTCGCCCGCGCTTTGCTCCGCTTTCAGGAACTGCACCACGCTCTCTAGGATCGCTGCCTTTTCCACCTTGGGGTTTCTTAACTTCTGTGGGGGCCGAAATCAAATCAAGAAATTAATCCATTGCCAATACGTGTTAAAATAAACCATTCATTAAGTATGCTGTTGGGAACATGGTACAACTTCACAACTCTTGTTACAATGTTAGAAAAAAGGATACAACCCTGCTACAGTTTTGTTCCCCAAGGTACAAACAGCATTAATGTACCTCCGATTGTACAAAAATGTTCTCCAGAGTCCATTTCTGTACCTTAAATTAGACTAAAAGGCACAATTACCTGCAACTATGGAACAACTGGCAGACCCTTGAGGGTACAGCCCTGCAGGGACAAGAGACTGACTATGTACGTGAAGGTTGTAAGGTAATTGAACAGTAACATTTGAACAGAAAGGTAATTGAAGGTAACATTTGAACAGAAAAGAACAGCACTGAGAAATTAACATTAGCTTTTACTGACCTCATTTTTCGTATTTTCTAGTAACAACAGCCTTAATGTTTCCAGACTTTGATTGATGCGGTCTCGTCTTCGTTTTTCCATCTGCGGTTTTGGGACCTGTCCAAGTGCAACAAGAAAAAATATATGTAATTATTATGTGCCATAATAATAACAATAACAACAAATTTTAAATGACTGAGTCGTCGCACGATGGTTCGCCAAATCATTTTGAACGACACAAATGTAAATTTGCAGCGCCAAAATTTGAAATATGTAGGGTTATTTTGAAAGCAGAAAGAACATATATCAAGCAGTTGCTATAGTGTATATCAAGTTTAACAAGTAAGTACTGGGAAGGGTATAGGATATTCTTACTCTTTTCAGATCTTTGGGGTCTGCGTTTTCCTTGGCCATTGTTTTCATGGCGGTATCAGACAATGTCCTGTAATTGATATCCGAAAGCGTCGTCGACCTCTTAGTGAGATCGCTGCGGTACAGTGAGCTCTCTTGTACGTCTCGGAGACCACGCCCAGTCCTCCGCTTGTTGATGCAGGTCGCGCCCCTTCCTGTTAATCACTGATACAGATAGATGTCGACTCTGATTGGCCACGGCCTTGAACGTAACGCAATGCGACTGAATTCACTTTTAATAACCAGGGTATGACATTTTGACTACCTTACAGTGAAATAAAATATTGATCCAATGTAAGCAATAGAGCCACTGAAATTTATAGGCTAAATGGACATTAGGAGATCCCATTCAAGAAAATCCTGAAAAATAAAAAGATTTCAAGTAGCCTGTAATTGCTAAAACTTCGACCAAGAATCGCAATCATTAATTAACCGATAGTAAGAGCACACATTATGCGTATTATACGTAGAATAACTACAACTAAATCAATAAAAAAATATATACGCCTGAGGAATACACGTAGGCCTACTCCCCCATCCCTGGAGTAGGCTGAGCTAAGTAATCGTCCTCTCATCTCTCCTTATTACGCACGATAAAGCAGTACAAAAGGCCAGCCATCAGGGAAAATATGAGGAAAAGGGCAGTTGGGTTTATCAAAGGGTGAACATTTAGAACGAGATGGTCTTAACACCATGACTGAGCTGCTGAGTTAAGTTACAACTCTGAATGTAGATGAGCAGAATAGTCTACTGAAAGACTCCATTCTGCGCAAGCTCCGTGCGTTTAAAATATGTCGCTAATTTACTACCAGATACGTTCCAATATTGTAATTATAGATTTATCGTTTTATAGTAACGAGAAAACACATCTGGGGACAGCCGCTCATTGACCTTTACGATTTAGTCATCCTAAATAAACTACGCCAAACCTCCCACCCCCCTTCTCCAATCTAACCACAGACACACATTTTGCCACCTCCAGATTTCTCGTGTTGGTGTTAACCCAGGCTGCTTGGGGAGACGAGAGCAATTCTCTACTGATATGCTCTTCCAGGTTGACGGAGAGAGAAAAAAACGGTAATTCGTCTGACAACAATAGCAGCAGAAGCTGGGCTAAGAATGGATTCGACCAAGTGGCAGCACGTGACAATAAACATCCCACGTGTCAAAGAAATAGTAATGATAACAGAAATATGGCCCGATGTGTGTATGCGAACACTATCGACCCGCTAAATGTAGCTTCCCACGGCTCCCCTGGCTTAGCTGTGAAATTCCTTTTTCTCAACACTTTTGTGAACCATTTCTCATCAGATCAAGCAAATACGTATAATATGTTTCTTCAGAAAATTCTGAAATTATTAACGTCTTCTTTTTTTGAAGAGTTCATGTGGTTAAGCTTAGAATATGTTCGCCAGCAGATCTCTTGCCTTGGGCAAAAATTATTTCCATTTAGTTTGTTAGTCGATACTCCAGCTGAGTATTTAACTTTTCTGAAAGATTTAACAAAGTCAGGAGATCGGTCGGTTCTTGGTAACTAAGAAGGCAGTTCTCAAAAACGATGCTACTTTCCGCGCAGCGTTGTGTTTACATTAATTCGATATATTCAAAGGGAGCGGAGGATAATAATCGTGGGACGCGCGCGGAGATTCGAATGCATTATTTTCACGTCATCAGCACAGCGCGGTTCTTATACGCAACATGGATCACCCCCTTCGACGAAAAGTCGGTATGTAGTATCGTAAAACGAAGGAAATGTCTGATACATATATTAAGAAGAATATAAATAGCTAGTGTTGGGGTTCTTATGCATATTGGTTTTTGAGCAGTAAACAATCTGCATTGTGACTCTAAATCACTTT
The DNA here is from genome assembly GCA_026777985.1 of Mormyrops attenuatus. Lineage (NCBI taxonomy): Eukaryota > Metazoa > Chordata > Actinopteri > Osteoglossiformes > Mormyridae > Mormyrops > Mormyrops attenuatus. The sequence goes on along the minus strand of JAODKC010000065.1, from coordinate 332,958 downwards.
TTACCGATTACCAGGCCCAGCATACAGTCACCTCGTAGAAAGTAATGAGGAAAATGTATTATTGCTACGCTTGTACTTGTATCCAGAGTACTTTTAAACAAATAATCGTAAAACTAAAATTAATTATTGATAATAATCGATCTTTTATTAGTTCTGTGGGGAAATTGTCTTTACGTCTCCCTCAACTTGGGGAGGTCACCTGTTGGGGCGCCCAGGGAGCTGGGGCTCAAGCTGGGCCTTGCTCAAGGAGGCTGGGTTTAACCGGCGACCTTGTGATTACAGGCACACACACTGAGCCACACGCAGCCCCCCCAAATTAATCAATTAATTTAAAAAACGGACAGGTCATTTTGGGGAAAGACGCTAGATCATTGACTCCGATAATTGGAATGGCCGACAAATAGTGTAATGTCTAATATTCTTTTATGTAGGAATATTGTTTCGTCTGTCGATAAAACAATACTTGCCCCGCATGCCTTAGCGCATTTGTCCAGTTGCATTCTCGTTGCACGGACCACAATTTGCTTCCCACGCGTAATTGCTCTAGACTTGACACCTATGTGTAAAATCACTTCCCGAACTCTATGCCCAGGGTCCAAATACACAGCCGCGGCACGCTTAGCGGTGACACGCGATGTTTTCCTGCCTTTAGCGGCATACTCGCTCCCCCACTGTTTCGCACGCGGGCACAAACGTTCAGCTACAGCTGCAGTTTTATACCTGATGTTTTTTTTTTTAGTATTTACATTTTGCAGGGAATAAGATTTTTGGAGATCTGACCCGCATCTTATGTCTAAATTATTGTATACATTTGGCAAGGCTTCAGAATAAAAACATATTTGAAATGTACATCAACCCCGAATTTTCCTCCGTGGATTAATTAAGTATCCATCAATCCATCCATCCATCATCTAACCCTTGGGTCTAACCCTCCTTTTTCGCGTGTGCTTTTGAGTTTTCACTTTATGTAACGTAAAACCCTCCCCTTCGCATTTGCTGTCTGTTTGTGGGACCGTTGTTCTGTGAGAACGTTATTTCGTGCTCCTTCATACTTGTATACGGATGGTATGACGATAAACCCCACTTTACTTGACTTTACTTACTTTCTCTAAGCAGGCTTGGTAGTTGGAAAGTCACAGCAACTAGCCTATATTCGACCGTCCTGCCTGCAGAAATGATGGTCCACACACGTCATAAATGCATGTGGCCTGACTTTGAGCTGCTGAAACTGCGATCGTGTGTTTTCTGTCACTTCTTTGCAACACCACGTCGCTGTTCCCACGGGAAATTTTGCTGTTCCCAGTGCTTCACTTTCAGAGGGATTTAAAGGAAAATAACGCACCTTTGCGATTTTCCCCACATACTTGTGCAGTCAAATTAAACAACCGAATTAAATCGCCTGATTGAACTCATCTTTTTAAAATCGTGAGAAGCGTCTATGACACATTCGGACACAAAATAGCATTTAAATAACTTAAGACAAAACTGTAGAACCAGTACACATTACCATGCTTTTTGGGTAGGTCTTTGTTGTTTGTTTTGCTGATGAATTGGACATAAACCGTGTGGATTGGACACAGCGTGCACCTAACCGGTCTAACATTGAACTGGCTATAAAACGGAATTGTAAAATTTAATGCAGAATATTCAAATGCCCCTAGCAAACAAACCAAAAAATAAGTAAACAACAAACGATACTCATATGGGAATTTTATTGATGTTGATGTTGACTGATTCTCACAAGAGAACGCCAAATGCGTGTAGCCAAACTGAAAACACCTTTAAGTGCCAGATTGAGCTCGTGGCTGCGAGGTGTTACGTCATTTCACCCACTCAGTAGCAAACAGACCCTAAATTTAGATAAGGGACATGATTGTTTGTGTTAGTCGCTGCTGCCTCCCAATAAAAGTTCAGTCATATGGGGGATTTAGGGTTAAAATGACCTTGAAGCAAAAGCTTGAAAACCAGTCATTCCTCGCATATCCCTCTTAGAATAAAGGATAAAAAATTGCACCTTTGCTTGTCACTGGGGCTGTACCCTCAAGGGTCTGCCAATTGTACCCTTAGTTGTAGGTAATTGTACATTTTAAGGTACAAAAATTGACTCTGCGGAACATTTCTGTATCATTGATGGTACATTAATGCGCTTTGTACCTTCGGAATGTTCCCCAGAGTCAATTTCTGTACCTTAAAAGGTACAATTTTCAAGGGTACAACCTCAGTGACAAGCAAAGGTACAAAATTTTACCCTTTCTTTCTGTGAGTGTAGGGACCTAATAACACGGTTACTAAAAGCTGATTTAGAATCAAATTTAACATTAATATCAAACCCTCAAATACAGTCTAGTGTTTATGGCAGGATTAACGTCAAAATGCATTTCTAACGGAATTTGCGATACTTGGATTTTCTTTTGAAGAAGTTTTGATGTAGCCTCCCTACTTCACGATAAGCAACGCTCAGTTATTTGGTTGGTCTTCAAATTGAGGATATTATTCAGTTCAGCCCCTTGCTAACTTTCAAAACATTATAATTAGGTCTTTAAACTACGCAGACTCCGCTCAGTGGTGTCACTTTGCTCACTGGAAAGAAGGTGCTGCTGGTGACGTCACTGTCACCTTTCAGACCACTTGTCACCGCGTATATATATGGAACCAAGGTCTCGTCTGTAAGAGTTTTCTGAAGTGCGTTTGCTTGGTTGACGATTGCGAACTCGAGGGCTTAATACAGTCACCGACGTTTTACTTCGACGTTTTCCGAACTGTCTTCCCGAAGACAAAATGAGGAATTCTAATAGGAGTACGTTCAAGACAGTTAAAAGGGTGAGTTCTTGACAATGAGATATCTTCCCAGTGTTTTCCTCAACGAAATAACAATAACAAATACACAACTTGTACTACAAAACAATTATTTTTCAGTCGAATAATGTGATTATTTTTTCTATTACATTTACTGTTGTTGCTCATGAAAGTTGTATCCCAACGATTAGGCTTATACGTTTGTAATATAGCAATATATTTGTAAAAAAAAAAAAAAAAAAGTCAGAAATTTAGAGTGAATTAGGGACATTAAAATGGGGAATATATGCCGAGTCGAATAATTTATCAAAATCTTACTAGTGTATTCATTACGTTGTGTAGTCATTTGAATCACCCCAAAACACGTTTATCACACATAAAGTGTATTATACTACGCGCAAAAACACAACCTAAAATATTATAACTACAAAAACTATGTTAAACGATAGTACTCCTTTCTAAATATCTGTAAATTCTGTCAAACCGTTTTTGGCCTACTACATCCAACAGCTACAAAACAGGATGCCTGCCTAAGTTATTGCGTCCCCGTCTCCAGGTAATGAAACCTCTGATAGAAAAGAAGAGGAGAGACCGAATGAACCACAGTCTGGATGAGCTCCGGACGCTCCTACTGAGCCACACGCTGGATATGGTACATCTACCACAACTTTCTCTCAACGGCCGGGGGCGCACATTCGCGCTGCTACGCGTTTGCTGTTATTATTATTATTATTATTATTATTTTTTAAAAAATAGAGTTGTATAGAGATTATTACAACAAACAAACATATTCATTCACATAAAAAATACAACTGTTTTCTTTCAGTAGGACTATATAAAAACATTTATAGATTTTAGATAAGCAATTTGTACAGAATCGCAAAACCTGTGTGCAGTTTATGTAGGAGAATGCGCTTCTATACGGCGCAACCGCAACGCTTTGTAACGAGATGTCCAAACCACTTTAATTCCAGCGTTTGCGGAACCCCAAGCTTGAGAAAGCAGAGATTTTGGAACTAGCGGTTGAGTACTTAAGGAAGAGGACGAGCCACGGGGATAGAAGTACAGGTAATGTTTACATAGTGCGCCTTCTCAGCCGTGTACAGTTCGGATCCAACTAAAAATATTCTGTTTATCTAGTAAAAGTAACCTTCTTTAAATTTACCGAAATAACTACGCAAGTTTATGAATTAATTACTTCTGTTAATTAACGATATCTGCTTTTCTCCTTCCCTCGCTTTCATCTTCCTGTCCCAAACAACACTGACTGGCTTCTTAATCTATCGTTTCTTCTTATCTGTCCACTTTGAAACCGTTTTCTTGCTATTAACTGGATCATCACACATCTTCCTCTACACACTCTACACTTAATCTGCCGTGCGTTTAACCTTTCCTGTCTTACTGTCCTTCATTTTTTGGTATTCTACATCTTAATAATGGTTGCTTCCTTTCATACTCTCTCTCTCCCACTCCACCACTTTCCTATATCACAGATCCAGCAGGTAAAGCCCTGGATGGTCTGACAGGGACTGTGTCCGATACCTCAGCGGCAGGAGAGCCAGGCCCTGCATGCCCTTGCTCAGGCGGGTATAGGCAGTTTGACTCCCGCCTCCCCGCCTTTGTTGACTCTGTTCAAGCCCCCAAGCAGGAGGGCTGTTTCTCAGTTCTGAGACAGTGCCCAGAGCCCCAGAGCCCCTCAGACTTCTGGGGAGGCCAGAGCCTGCCAAATGACCCTCCGTTGTGGTTCAGCGCTACAGATGCTCTGTGCCCCACAAAGGGCTTAACGCCAGCAATGCGCTGCCTCAGCTGTGGCCGATCGGAATCATTCCCTGCCTCTTTACCCACCTTACCGATGTACCCCAAATTCTCCAGGATCCAGCAGCCTCAGAGTATAGCCTCTATTCTTCCATTCCCATCCCCTCCCTATTCCCTTTCTCCTCCTCCCTCACCCTGTTACTCCAGCTCCTCCCCTTCTCTCACCACTCCTCCTCCATACCACTCCCTTCCCAGTTATTTCACGTTTCCTTCCTCCCTCTCTCCTCCTTCCTCTGATTGCTCCCCGACATCTCTCTCTACGTCACCTACCCCCCCCGACCCACCCCCCCCCCCCCCCCACCGCCACACCACTGCCCCCCGGGCACCACGGAAACACACCCACCCCC
>JAODKC010000065.1:306165-327900 GCA_026777985.1 Mormyrops attenuatus | reverse complement strand
TCCCCCTCCCCCCCAGCTTGTACCCTCTGGTTCCCGTGGAGACAGTTTGCCCTCCCCCTATAACAGCCCATCTTACCCCTATCAGCCGCCCTCTTCCTGCAATTCCCTCTCCAGCCAGGAGGGGGCACAGGAGTGCTCAGAGACGACAGTTGTTCCCCAGTCCGACAGAAACAATATGGAGACCTTGGTCTTGAAACAGAATAATATTCATGACCACCAAGTGGACTCTACAAAACTGGAACATTCATGATAAGAAAGCATAAAACAGGAAACCCAGGCCTCAATATTTAGCCAACAAAGGCAGCCAAATGAATAGTGAATGTGCAATCTGACCAGCATTTTTAAAGATATGTAGTCACAGTATCTGTCATAGAAGCTTTTTAATGTATTGTGTCATCAATCATTTTACTTCACATCTGCATCTTTTGTGTCACTGTTTATGCCATGTAAATATGTTACTGTGTTTATATAAATATAGCTATTTATTTTTTTCTCAAAGTAACTTGTAAATATATTGCAATATTTGAATTAAGTAAAGGTCTATATTTTAAAATTGCCTTTTCTCTCCTTTCAGCATGATATATGCACCATGCTTTATTGGGTTTTGCAGACATCTGCATAACAAAGAATAACAGGGTTATTCAAATCACGGTCCTCAAGCTCCAAGCCCTGCTGATTTTCCAGCCTTCCTTTACCTGTGAGCCAGGTGTGAAGCCTGTGGCCAATCAGAATCAGTAATTATTTAACTAACTTCCTGGGAGAACCGAAAACATGGCCTGGATTTGGAATCAAGGCCCATATTTGAAGAGCACTGGTTTATAGCAATCAAAAACGTCATAAATATAAGCTCATTAGTTTGCACTCTGACATCACATCACATTCCGACTGCTTATTCTGGTCAGGGTTGGGGGGGGGGCGACTGGAGCCTATTCCTGGCAGCATATGGCATAAGGCTGGGATAAACCCCAAAGATGATACCTGCCCATCTAGGGACACACTGATACAAACTCGTGATGGACGAATACAGATATCAAATTAGCATTACTACAGGCCTTCAGTCTGCATGTGGAAGCTCCTCCTGACAAATGGGCAGAGGTGGATAGTCCAGGTCCAGAAAATATAAATCCAGACTAAGATTTTGTTTTGACCAACCAGTTGAGTACTCTGTGACTGTGACTCTTTAAACTCAAATGATTGGTTTGAAATAAAATCTGGGTCTGTAGTTTTTCTCTTTCTGGATCTGAACTATTTCTGCTAATGGAGCAGAATGTAAACCATCAACCCTGAAGGTGCAAGTCAACAGGAAATCCAAAACATGCCTGTGACTCATAGAACGAAAGCCAGCATTTAGAACTGACGGCCAAGCGATTTGCTTCCCTGATGGATTCTTCTTTGACAGAGACATCACACCTGTCTTAGTTTATTTCTAAATCATATACCTGAGGCAGAGTACAACTAAATGATGCTAATGACAAAGGCCCAGAGCTTGGATGGGAGTCAAACCCACAACTGTGGAATGATCACTAAAAACCCAGCACCCGGCTTGATCCAAATCAAACATGCTTGTGGTTCACAGCATTATCCTAGAAAGGTAATTTCACTGCAGATGCAGATAATTTGATATAACAGAAAGTCAGCTTTCAAGGACCAATCAATCTGCCCCCTCCGATGGATTCTTAAACATAAATATCACACCTGGATTAGTCTGCTTCTGTATCTCATACCTGCGACAGAGCAGAATTAAACAATGCTAATGACAAAATCACATGACTCTAGTCAGTGGCAAATCCAGAGTTTTTAAAAGGCTTTACCCAGTCACAGTCTAGTCCAACACACTCTCCATTGTGCCACAGAGCCAACAGAATTCAACCTGATTTAAACTAAACTTGCCCATGATTCATAGTATTAACTTAGAGTTGACTGCAGATGCACTGCTCAATAGAACAGAAGGCCATCTTTTACAACTAACCAATCTGCCTCTCACAATCTTGATGTGAGAGGATGTCAGACCAGCATCAATTTACTTCTGTATCAGAGGCAGCACAGAACCAAATGAAGCTAACAACTAGACCCTGTGACTTTGGTGGGACTCGACCCCACATTCTTTGCATGGCCTCACCTAGATGAAGTCTAAAGATCCAACAGCCCACGCATTACACCACAGAACCAACAGCAACTTCTTGATTCAAATCGAACATGCATGTGATTTATGGCATTAACCTAGCAGTGTGATTTCACTGCAGATGCAGTTGCTTTGATTTAACAGAAAGCCAGCTGTCACAATCGATCTGCCTTTCAGTAGGATTCCTCGACACAAATGTCATACCTGGGTTTGTTTTTTTCTGGATCTGATATCTGAAGCAATATGAAACTGATCGGTAGTAATGATAAAAACCCACGACTCTGGGGGGACTCGAACCCACAACCTTTGAATAACTACAACCGATCGCCATCTAGAAGTCCAATGCGCTATCCATTGCGCCACAGAGCCTGCAAAAACAGCCTGATTCAAATAAAATGTGCCTGTGACTTATGGCATTAAATTTGCTAGAAACATCACACCAGTGCTGGTTTATTTCTGAATCATATATCTGAGGCAGAGTGGAACTAAATGACGCTGACGACAAAGGCCAACAGCTTGGACGGGATTCAAACCCACAACTTTTGGATGATCCAACACACTAACCATTGTGCCAGATCAAATAAAACATGACTGCGATTTATGCCATTGACCTAGAAAGATTTCACTGCAGAAGAATTTACTTTGATATAACAGAAAGCCAGCTTTCACAATCAATCTGCCTTTCAGTAGGATTCCGCGACAGAAATGTCATACCTGGGTTCATTTTTTTCTGGATCCGATATCTGAGGCAATATGAAACTGATCGATGGTAATGAAAAAAAGCCCACGACTCCAGGGGGATTGGAACCCACAACCTTTGAATAACTATAACCGATCAACATGTAGAAGTCCAATGCGTCACCCATTACACCTCAGAGCCAGACAAAAACATGCATTGCAGATCAAACATGCTTGTGATTTATAGCATTAACCTAGCAGTGTGATTTCACTGCAGATGCAGTTGCTTTGATTTAACAGAAAGCCAGCTGTCACAATCAATCTGCCTTTCAGTAGGATTCCTCGACACAAATGTCATACCTGGGTTTGTTTTTTTTCTGGATCTGATATCTGAAGCAATATGAAACTGATCGGTAGTAATGATGAAAAGCCACGACTCTGGGGGGACTCAAACCCACAACCTTTGAATAACTACAATTGATCAACATCTAGAAGTCCAACGCGCTATCCATTGCGCCACAGAGCCAGACAAAAACAAGCATGTGATTTATAGCATTAACCTATCAGTGTGATTTCACTGCGGTATCTGTTACATTAATACAACAGAACACCAGCTTTCACAACCAAGGGTCAACCAATTTGCATCTCAGAAGGATTCTTTGACAGCGGGGTTGGCTTATTTCCGCATATGGGTCCAGGATCACGAAGTGCAATTTGTCGGTTAGCTAGATAACGGATTTAAGATAACCCAGTTTAAATGGACTTTATGTTCGTTCACTTACATTTAGCCCAGACTACTTTAAATCTGACAAGTTATCTAGCTAACTAACAAATCTCGCATCATGATACAGGTCCCTGATACCTGAGGCAGAGTGGACCTGTGCAGTGCTAACTACAAAAAGTCTACACAACCAGCCAGGTGTAAACCAACGACTTTTGAACGACATCCAACAAAACTTTAGAAGGCCAATGTGCATGCAATGTATTGCACCACAGAGCGGACATAAATGGACGGACTCAAATCAAACAACACTGTAATTCATAGCATTAACCTAGCAAAGTGATTTCAATGCAGATGCACAGAATGTCGGCTTTCACAACCAAGTGCCAACCAATCAGCCTCTCAGAAGGATTATTTGAAAGAGATAATCACACCCGACTTGTTGTATGTTTAAATCTGAAATCAGAGATAGAGTGGAACTGAACAGTAAAGGCATTTACCCTATGACTCTGAGAAGATGGCAATCCACAACCTTTGAACTACCTCCCAGTCAATGTGTAGTCTGCCTATCAATGTTTAATTTATCTTTTGTCTGCCTATCCCAGTCATGGTTGTGGTGCTTTTTATTATTCATATTGTCATTATTATTTGCGAATACACTACCTTCTTCTGAATTAAATAACGTATAATAGGCACCCGAGCCTTGTAAGGTCATATGACCTCTAGAGGGCGCCACCAGAGCCGTTTGATAGTTGGCTTACAGACTTTCGAATCCAAAGTAGAATTCTGAATTTTTAGACGGCAGGAAAAAAGCATAATAATATAAACATCAAAAGATGCAGGTAGCTCAAGAAAAACTGTTATGAATTTCTGTTATTCTAATCTATTCTTAGTCTCTGGGAAGCAGCGCCCGTGTTCCTGATATATTTACATATATACGAGAATGTATGCATGTAATATCCCATTGCCATCTATCACCAGATAGCATACTGCATATTGTCAAATCTGGACACACAAACATAAAATCTTATCTAGCTATACATCCATTTTCTCTACCCGCTTAAAATAATATAGCCGAAATGCATAACGATTAAAACTACAACTGGGAATAGCAAAAGGAATCAGTGTAAAGAATGGAAGTGATTTTTAAAAACTATTGTTAATTGAAAACTGCATATCCCATTAGCACAGCTCTGATCGTCAGGCCCCTATGCTACCACATGTTGAAGGCGCTTGTCGGTGGGGGAGGGGCGAAAGTTACTTTATATAATTCCTTTAGCTTTCTCCTAAATGTCCAGATATGCAGCTTAGTTACTATTTTATCATCCTGCGAAAAATGTTTCTATAAATACAGTACTGAGTCCAATGTTTCAGCAGAAAATGTCCCAAAACCGTGAAGGTTGTTTACACGAGTCAAGAGGTAGTCTTGCCCAGTTCCTGTTTGCCCGCGTTAGATCACGGCCTCCTAATTCTTAACTTCAAGCATTTTGACAATAAAACATTTTCGAACGGAATGAATATTTCTCCAGGAAATATATTCAGTCGTTTTTTCATGTTTTGGCGTTATTTACCAAAAATTGTGATATCTGTACGGGCAGAGATTCGGATGCCTAATGAATAAAAAGCGGGGGCTTTCTTGAACACCAATACGCGTATGCCATTGGTTAGTTTTAGGAGTCTACGCTTTGAAAAAGCCACATGATTGGTGTTTGGGAATGTCAATCAGTGTGTGCGGCGGTCCAGAAAGAACATATAAAGAGCACTGAAACGCCAGAACGGTGCGCGAGAGCGAGCGGATGGTGACAAACTTGTTCATCCACTTGAATAGCTAGGAGTTCAGAGCGAACCCGCTCACAGACATACACACTTACACACAGACTGGCGCGATTCAATCAGTCTTTTTTAATTAAATGATATCGTTTTTTTCTTAGGGGTGTGTCTTCCCTTTTTTCACAATTTTTATTCGTGTCATAACGTTTGCTTGATAGCTATTAAATTAGCTTGCTAACCAGTAAACTTAGGGGCACGATGTGAATTTGTCGCCAGCTCAGCTGTACGCTATATTTGTTTTTTTTTTTCTCTCTTCTCTTGTCGTGGAAAATAGCTGAGGTGGGAGGGAGGTTGGGGCTGCTCACCAAGAGAGGAGGCGGCGACCAGGCAGTTGTGTGTTTATCTGTGAGCCTACCGCTACGTTCGTGAGTGAGTGCCTTTTTTTCCTCCGTCGAGCTTGTGTTGCTTATGAATAATTCATGACTTGAAGAAGTGTCCCCACAGGAGGCGGGGTTATGCAAATAAGCCCACAGATACTTGCATAATACAGGAGGCACGTTCACGTACGGTACGCAGGGAAGAGGTGGGTTTTTACGACGCACGAACGTTTTTTCTTCGTCAACTTGCTTTGCTTTCTGGCCAAAGCTCGTGTATGTCTCGGTGCATAGCAATCGGGTGTTAGGACTGCAGTTAGACACTGAGGAACTATCAGTTTCTTTGGTCGTTAGTGTGTTTTATAGACCGATTTATGGCTGTTTAGTGATCCATAAATAATGTTATATACAATATACGAACTTGCAGCTGTTTAGAAAAGCGGTGTGAAACGTGAAAGTTCTAGGTAGTGAACAGTGAGTATGCCTGCACGTATTGTTTGTGTATCATGTGTATGTGTAAAGTGGGGAAAACTAGATAGAGATGTTGAGTCTGATCACTACATTTTTTTTTTTATTGTTTGATTTTTATTTTTAAGATAAATGCCAGCTCCTTCAAGTGGCTACGCACCGTCCAGCAGAAGATGATAGAAATGTCAGTGGACAAAGAGACTGTTTTGCCAGGTGATGTAAGAGTGGATCCTGCAGCTCACCTGCAGCAGCAGCAAGTAACAGAAAGAGAGGAGAGCTGTGACCAGGGTCCCACAGTGGTGGAGGCTGATATGGCGGCTTCCAGAAATTCAGATTCGGCGTCCACATGTGCCGTGGTGACCCTCGCTGGGAGTGGCATCCTGACGGAGAGCGACTCGACCAACAGTTGCGGTCGGGCTGAAAGGGTGGAGCTTGAGGCCAAGATGGCCGACTCCCCGTTTAAGCCTAAAAACGGCCTGCAGCAAGCAGTACCGCAACGGCAGTCTCAGTTGCCGAAGCTGAACAAACGGCGCAACACCATGAACGTGGGATTTAAGCATCCCGGTGTTGGCAAGAGACGCCGACGGGCGAATTCTGAGAGTGACCCGGTCCTACCTACCAACTTCCTGCTTGGTGGGAATATTTTTGACCCACTTAACCTCAACAGCTTGCTGGACGAGGAGGTGAACCGGGCCATCAACGCAGAGACGCCCAAGTCTTCACCACTTCCGGCGAAGAGCCGTGACCCTGTTGAGATCCTCATCCCGCGCGACATCACTGACCCTCTCAATCTCAACAGCACCGGGGGGGATGCTGGCATCCTGGCGTCGCCCCTCAAGAGTGGGGGCCGAAAGAGGCATCGCAATCGGCACCACGGGGGAGGGGGTAACGCTGCCACCACCGCCCACCCTGAGCCTTCAGAACTGGAGACCACAAAGAGCAGCGAGAGGTGTACGGTCACATCCACTGGCGGGGCATCCGCAGCTGAAGGCGTGGTCCTGGAGGCCCCCAGGGAGGGCGCTGTTTTACTCGGCACGATGCCCTTGCTGGAGTCTCCACGGCCTTACGAGCTCAACACTGCCATCAACTGTAGGGATACGGTAGTACCGCCTATCATGCCCAGCGGCACAGCCACCTGTGGACCTGAGACGGCAAAATCGGCTGCTCCTCCATCCCAGCAGCTCAGCTCCCGCCAACGTAAACGCAGGCGGGCCTCCAGTAAGTGTGAGTCGCGCCCGGCTGCAGTCACTCCCAACTCCTCGGCTAAGAAGAGTGGCAGTGAGAAGGGGCGACGGCCTGGTCAGGGTGCTCCTCAGACCTTTCACACCCCATGCACCAGCACGGGGGGTGGACGGAGTGGACCGACACCGGGTCAGAGTCATTGGAAGCCGCGGCAGCAGCAGAAGTTCCAGTATGGCAATTACAACAAGTATTATGGGTATCGCAACCCGGGCTGGAGTGAGGACCCGCGCATGCGTGTCCTTCAGCCAGAGTGGTTCCAGGGCAAATCCGTGCTGGACCTGGGCTGCAACACAGGCCACCTGACACTGGCGATCGCCAAAAACTGGCGGCCGGCACGCATCGTCGGGCTGGACATTGATAGCGCGCTGGTGCACGCTGCTCGGCAGAACATCCGGCACTACCTGTCCGAGGTGCAGGCCCAGCAGGCCCGCAGGGCAGTTCGGGAGGATGCTGGCGGCAGCCACGGTGACTCCACGGGCCGACAGGATGCCTTACCGGAGTCCCTTACTGCCGGAGCAGCAAACAACGTCCAGAAAATGGACAGACCTGACAAGTGTGATAAAAAGACTGAGGCTGGACTGGAAGTGATGTCGGTGCTGGATGGTTTGACGAAACTGGCTGAGCCGCCTGTGTCCGTGGAGGGTGGAGACACTGGGCCTGGGTGTTCAGAGGAAATGGAAGGTGTAGAAGGCACCATGGATCCTGAGCCCCCGTGCACCTCTCCCTTGGATGTGGACCATCCTTTCCCTGTCTCCCTGAAGATCTCCAGGGGCCCCATCGCTGCCCCCCCTCTCCCAGACACTCCTCCCACAGTCCCTGGTGACTTTCCTTCTAATGTCTCCTTTGTGAGGGTAAGTGTTCCCCCTGCGAGTGGGTGTGTTTGGTGGGTACCTGTGTTTCATTGTTACGCTTCTCATCACTAATGCTATAAAACCCCCTTTTTGAGCTGGTGAATTGAACCTAAGGTTCCTGTGGCTACTGCTGTCTGCGTGCTGCCGATTGTGGAGGTTTGGGCCACCACAATCAGTCTGTTCTGCTGTCTCGGAGGTTGTCATTTAGCTCATGGTTTGACAAAGTGGGGCTTTGCTGCCGGTGTCATCTGTCTGCCTCTTCCTGTTTGTGAACACCGCCTCATTGCAAGGACGTGTGTGGCTGCCTCTGAAACCATACCGCGCTGTGTCGCTTTTAAATTCTGGTTGTCTTGATTTTTTTATTTTTTTTTAAAGCAGGTCGTGTGATGTATGTGCCAGTGTGTGCCTTGGATTCATAGATGTGGAGTGAGGCCTGTTTTGTTTTGTTCGTAGAGGCTTTGGAAGAGCTGTTTTTCATTATCCCCAATGTAGCAAACACTTCCTGTCAATTTATTTACTTCTGTTCTTGTATCTGTTCATACACGTGTTTGTCTGTTGGTTTCCTCTGTGGAGCACCTTAGTATGTGGATTAAACCACCCTCCCCTCCCCGTACACTCCCTAGGCCCAGAGTACAGCTGTGGGGCCCAGTGTCTGTCTGGAGCTCACTTGTGCCTCCCATGACAGCTGGGTCCGTACAGAGTGGGAATCCCCGAACAAGTGAGCAGTGTCTCTGCATCCATGCTGTTTACCCGCTTTTTCTTTCGTGCCTCTGCAAGATGGTGGGAAGTTCATAAGTAGAGACTGCAGTTTGCTCCCCCCACCCCAAAATATGAGTTGAATGGTAGCCAGTACTCCTGATGAGGGCGTGGTCCCGTGAGGGTTGTGCTGAGGTGTGACTGTGTCTGTGAAAGAGAGAGCGGGTATTGTGCCGATCCAGTTTGATCGTGCTGTGTTTTCTCTTGGATCCCTTGCACCACAGCTCTCTTCCTTCCTTGTCTTTGTCTAAACACGGCAAGAGCTTGCAACCATCTGTGTGTGGATTTTTCCTATAATCATTCCTCATTTTTCAGTGACCCATTTCAGCTAAGCTAGCAAGTGTGTGTGGAAATATCTTTGTTTTGGACTGTCAGGTGACTTCTGTGTAGGTGTGTTGCTTTAGGTGTGTTTTGTGTCCATTCAAGAGGAACATAATTCCTTTAGACTGGTTCATCTAACAAATAGCTCAGAAAATATGAGAGGAAGATGAGGAGAGGCTTACTGGAGCTGAAATTCCAGCCACAACTTTGGACATCGTTCAGGCAGCTCTGCAAATACCACTGCATGGTTAACGTCTTATTAGCTTTGTTTTTATTTCTGCTGTGGAGTGTCAGTGTGACTTGGTGCTGCCAGCTAGTGACCGGAGTGTGGAGTGCACCATGAAATTTTTATTTGTAACTGGCAACCAGCCCAAAATTTGAAAATCCCATCCTATCTAAATTACATCGCAGTAAAAAAAAATTTGGAAATTATAAATATTTTTATTCATAATTTTTTTTTGCACAATGACTATGTGGGTACAGTCAGCTTTAGTTTTTATTCTCTTGCTATGCTGTTGTTGCTAAAGGTCTGATTCTGTATCTATTCATGCAGCTGTAAATCTTGCAGTGTGGGTTCAGTACTTTGCTGAAGGTACACACACCAGCATCTTCTGGGTTACAAGCAGTACGTTGCTTAATGTACATGGTGAATGAACAGCTCACCAGTTACAAATAAAAATTTCATGGTGCACTCCCCACTCCGGTCACTAGCTGGCAGCACCACGACACACTGACACCCAACAGTGAAAATAAAAACAAAACTAATAAGGCGTTAACCATGCAGTGGTATTTGCATAGCTGCCTGAATGATGTCCAAGTTATGGCTTTAATTTCACCCACGTGGCCCTGAATAGGAGAAGTGGGTACAGAAAATGGATGGATGGATGGAAGAAAAATATGTTTCGAGATGCGCTGCTTACTGAATCAGACCAACCAGGCTTGTTGGCAACATTCATGTTCAGTTACATGAGGGATAATTTTGTGTTTAATTTGAACTAGTTATGTAACATTTTTTTGTGTCCAAAATCCTCATTAGATGCCAGAGGTCAGTTTATTCTAAAATCATGTGACTGCATGTAAAGCCTCATATGATGTGAGCTGCCATCTAAAAACGTGGACATCCTACGATATGTGATGAGTGGGGCCCCTTAATGTCAGGTGGAAGCTAACCGGGACCCCTGTCTCCTGCCCGCAGGGGAATTACGTGCTCGACAACGACATGTTGCTGCACGCCCAGAAGCCGGAGTATGACATCATCCTGTGCCTGAGCGTGACCAAGTGGGTCCACCTGAACTGGGGAGACTGCGGCCTACAGCGCCTCTTCCACAGGGTCTTCCGGCACCTGCGGCCCGGCGGGCTCTTCATCCTCGAACCACAGCCGTGGGGCTCCTACGGCAAGAGGAAGAAGCTGACTGTGAGTCAGGAAGTGGCTGGGGAAATAAGGGGGCTGGAGGGGTGGTCAGGGTGGGGGTTGGGTTTGGGGAGGTGGGGTTAGTTTCACTAGGCAGGGTTGCAGAATTCTGGGAATTTTCAAAGTTGGAAACTTTCCATGGGAATTAATGGAAATAAACATAAAAAATAGTCTATAACAGGGAACTTAAGCGTACTAATCAGTCAAAACTGTCATTTTTAAAAATCCTATACTACACATTTGCTTGCATGTCTGTCAATGACAGAACAAAATGTTTTTTTATTTATGTCTGTATATGATAGTTTGTATAAATTACCCAAAAATTCCAGTTCAATCCCATTAATTCCCATGGAAAG
Organism: Mormyrops attenuatus; assembly: GCA_026777985.1. NCBI lineage: Eukaryota > Metazoa > Chordata > Actinopteri > Osteoglossiformes > Mormyridae > Mormyrops > Mormyrops attenuatus. Next base: position 316,830 of record JAODKC010000065.1, on the reverse strand, counting down.
TTTCCAACTTGGAATATTTCCAAATTCCCCAGCTTAACTTCCCATGGAATGGAACCCTATTGCAAACCTTATTTGCAACCCTATGTTATCAGTCACAATCAAGGGGAGCATGTGAGAGTCGATGGCGGTGGAGGGAGATGAAGGGATGCACAGATAATCAGAGAACAGGCTCCAGTTGCTTTAGACTACCTGATCCAAGAGGCAAGTGGTCCCAGGGCCTCGCTGTGGCCTGAGCAAATGGCCCTCAAGTCAGGGATTTTGCGTCACGGATCCTCTTGCAGGAAGCTGCTGTGATTTCTCTGCTGCTAGGGGAGGTGGTGGTAAGATTGGGACAGACTAAATCCACCGCAATGCCTCTAACTCAACCAGCAAGAGATTGAGTTCAGTCGGAGAAGTCGGTGTTGGAGAACTGAAATGTGGTGTTTTGGAGGCGGGAATTTCAGTGGTGGAACCAGTAATCTGGCATAGGCAGGTTCATGGGTACATAGGCAGGGCAGCCAGTAGCTGAAGTTTCCCCCTTTAGAATCCAGTCAAGTTCCTTACTGTAGTATTTGTGGGAAATCATTCTTGAATGTTTTCCCCCCTCCTGTTTTCCAGGACACCATCTTTAAGAATTACCACAGTATCCGCTTCAAGCCCGATCAGTTCAGCACGTATCTGACGTCGGAAGTGGGCTTCTCCAGCTACGAGCTCATCGGGACGCCCAAGAGCTCCTCCAGAGGTTAGCCCCACCCGCAATCCACATTTGCCCCCAATCCCAATCTTTCTGCCAGCAGCATAACGTTCCGTCTGTCTTGAAGCTTTTACCATAGCACTTGGGGCCCACTAGTTGGGTTTTTACTGATAGGAACAGTTCAAAACTACACATAGATTCATCTCATCCTACATCTCATCATCCATGCACACGCACGCACACACACATCCCCTGTCAATATCTCATCTCTTCGTCCCACAGGATTTCAGAGACCAATTTACCTGTTTCGCAAAGGACCGTCACCTCCCAGGAAGTGACCCTGTTTCTGTGGTGACTGGGGGGGAGACTGTGAAGACTCCTTCTGCCTGGATACAAAGGAAGCGTCCTGACCTTTGCTTTGGGACACGCATTCGGAGCCGCATTGACGTTAGCGTCATGCAAACACGTGGGGTGGGCAGGGGTGTTTTGAGCAGGGAGATCGTCAAGGAAATGGACAAGCTGTTTACGCAGCTGCACACTGATCTGCAAACTGAACTTAAACATGCGTATACACACACATGCACAAAAAAAAACACACAATAGTGTGATGTTGATAGTGTTTTGCTCCTATTCAACCGTTCCTGTGTCAAAAGTGCAGCTAAGAGTCTTTTTTTTCTTTTTTTCCCCCCTTTGGGGGGGCAGCCGTTTGGTCCCTTCCTTCCGTCTGCTGCCGACTGGCACCTGCATGTGGTGCCAAAGACTTTCACTTGTAAGACGCTTGCCAAGCGGAGTGCCAGCGGTGTCCACATGCTCCTAGACTGCCGTCTGAGGTGTAAGGCCTCAGGGAATGTTCAGCTAGGTTGGCACTAGGATCAGACTTGAGTGGATATCAAGATAATAGCCCCCGACCTTCACCATCCCGTCTGTAGTACGGACGGCCGCCGTGTGAATTCCCAGCTGCAGCCGATTCTGGACCTCGCCCAAATCCCTTCACGCAGCATCCAGTTGATTTGGACACAAACGCCCATGTGAGAGAGAGACTTGGGGACAATCAGTGGCGTGTCAAATTCTGATCAGACGTCTGATTCTTATCTTGCACCTTTTGTAGGACTTTGTTTTGGATTCCGATATCTGAGAGATCCTTTCCGATCGTGACCTTCCGATGGGAGGGAGGGTCTGTGTTTGTTCCCCTCCTCTCTCTCTCTCTCTCTCTCTCTCTCTTATTCTTTCACAATCATATCCTGGTATTCTGATGGACCCCCCACTCAGGAGGCAGAAGACATTGATTATGTGTTCTGGTGTGAGAGCAGTAAGACTATAAATGGTCAGGGGTGGCCCCTGCCTTTTTTTTTTTTTTAACTGTCCATAGATTCCTTATTCAGCTCATTGTGTGCTTATCAAAGACTGTGTTTTGCAAGATTAGATTTTTGTGAGTGCACAGGGCCCAAGGATGGGGGGGGGGCGCAAGGCAGGAATGATCTGTGCTATGGTCTTCACCTACCTTGCTTTCAGGACTTGTCATATGTACACATACATAGTTCAGCTCTGGGAGTTGTGTTCTGCTAGCAAACATTTGCTCAGAGCTGGTAGAAGATCTTTAGATCTCTGAACCTTAACTCATGATGCTGTCTTTGGAAAAATGTTTTACCTGCCATAATTTTTTTTTTTCTTCAAAAGAAATTCTTCATACAGGCCTCCAAATTCTGTCTTCAGTATCCCTGAGCACACAGTAACACAGGATTGTTTTCAGAACTCAGTGCTAGGATCATTTAGGATCTTTGCTGTTCAGGAGCTTTTTCATGTTTTATAAAATTGGACTGGTGCGATGAGAGAACTTGCCCTGTTGTCTGTTGTCCAGAAGAACAGCTGCCAGTAGTTACTGCTGACACCAATATAAACAGTGCATTTGGGAGGGGGCTGCTGATTTTTTTGCATTTGGTTCTGGTTTGGAGGTGGTTCTGGTTTCCTTTTTAACCTGCTAGAAATGTTTTGAAAAACTGACACTCACTGTTCTGCAGCTTTTCAATGTTTTACAAAGTGATGGAAGAAAAAAAATAAATTTTTTCCCTAGTCGGGTCAGTTTTTCTTCTTTACAATGAGCGGCCATGCAGTATAACCTACACGACCAGTAGTTTATGGGCTGCCTAGTGGTAAAAATTGACGTCACCAATGACAAAACATGTTTCTCCAAATCTTGATAGGTGCCGTGAATACCTAACGACATAAACTGACAATGGTAATTAGTATAACGCAATGTTTCCTAGTCCGGCCCTTGGGAGACCCAGAGACAGTAGATGTTTTTGCGGTAGCAACCTGGAAGGGAACAAAAATATGGACCGAACGTGGGTCCCTGAGGACCGTATTGGGAAATGCTGGTCTTAGGCACTGCAAAAAACCTTCGGGATAACGGTGCCATGTGCTGCTTGCGGATCTTGAAGCAGAGCCATTGGGTTGGGTCCAACAGAAAAATTACGTTTTAATGTGCAGCCCTTGTTGCGTTTGTTTGTTTTTCGCCACCATTTAACGTCTTTATTAAACAATTCATTGTTGACGCTGGGCACGCGCTGCAGGAAGATTTATGGAGTACAAAACCTACGCCAATTTAAATTACTCATTTAAATTACCCTCACAGAGAATACAAGCCAGTAGATGGTAATTATTATTCAAGGAGGGTTTTCTTCGTACAAAATGGACGACAAACGGAAAATTATTGATGATTAATAATTGCTTTTTAATAACCGCAGAGTAGCCGTTCAGAAAGCCGAATGTTAAAGGTCATCGATACCGGAAGTTTTCTTTTGTACTAAACAGGCTATATACCCTCATATGGATTATAGTTTAATTAAAGAAATGAACAGCTTCTATTGTAGCAGTAATTTATATTTATTACTATGAAAGCTGATATCTGAATTGTGTCCTATCATTCTTTACCACTTTCATAGTGTCGCTGTGTCTTGGCCTTTTTAATCAGATTACCGGAAATTATGATATTAAAAAATAGATATTGTCACTGTCCCCGTCAATTCCAAATTATTTATAGGCTACTTATTTTTTTCCTAAGTTTAATAAATTCAAAATAAATGGATCGATGCGGGAGCAAAGTCCACCACGCATTAAGAAAAGCCCGCCCCTTTTTCATTCAAGCATCTGATTGGCTAATGAAAGCTACCTTACGTTCTTTTTATATTAGATACATTCGGCCCTCAGGATAGTTCATTCATTTTAATTTGTATCACTATGACATGGATTTTTCTTTCAGTATTCGTGATGAAATTGGCACAATTTTGCAGTGAAAAGAATAAATGTGTGATTTGGGTCAATCACCACACATTTATTCTTTTTACAAGCACGGCACTTAACGCTAGGATTTGGACTCGGTGTACGTCTCCGTTGTCGGTTGAGGTCTGACTGCGGTTTTATGGTAAGCGTTTAGGTGACATCCTTTTATATAAACTCATATTCACCATTCGATCTTTTAACATTTCTCTCGGGAAGCTGCTTTTATCAACTTAGAGGCTCAGCATATGTTTCTGAGTCCCAGCATAAATTAGACGAACACCTCGATTTTTTTACCCCTTAAGTAAATGCCTTAATTACCTCACAATCTTTAAAGCGGTTAAAAGGTAAGAATGCTAGATAAAGAGTTCAGAGAGATACCCATTAAACGTCAAGGTGTGATCAATTAACTTTTCGCGTGTATATGATTATCAGCACTCAGTTTCATATTTTTGGTTAGTATTCATCAAGCAGGCAGAAACGGTGATTTTGTTTGAGAGTGTTCTTGGTACACAAATATTCCATACCGCCAAGGGCATAACTGGGTTGGACATGGGGGGGGGGGGCCATACGGCGTGAGGGCACCACCCATTTGAGGGGGGGTTGTTTTGGGGGATTTTGGTTATTGGGGGGGGGGTTATAATCCCCCCCCTTAATTTACGCCTACCATGGTAACTGCGTTAAAAATCCCGAAATCTTGAAACATGTACATTTTATATATGTAATAGGCCTATATACACATTAAAAACTAATCAAAGTTACATATTTAGAGTATGTGTCATTATTTTTGGTATGAGAGGCACTAGGACGGGGTCACTGATGGTCGATGTGGTTTGTTTGATACAAAGCTAGGGTAAACCATTTACCTCATGCTTCCTGACTCTGTATAGCAGTGTTTCTCAAACCGGTCCTCTGGGACCTCCAGACGGTCCACATTTTTGCTTCCTACTGGGAACTTGGACCATCCAAGGGCCCACAAGGAGTGGGTTGAAAAATACTGCTATATAGGCCTGACAGAGGCGGTGAACTCACTGCTTGTGTGCATTTGCCCAGCAGACATAGAGAAGGTTCTGCGTGGAATGGAGACCTGTCAGTCCAAGGGTGACGAGAAGTTCAGGGCCTGAGCTAAGAAGCTCCTGCAGATCTTTCAGAGTGACTTGTTCCAGACACTCCTAGGTGAAGACCACTTCTTCAAACACGAAACATCACAATTATATTATATAATGGGTAGCATAAAAGTTCACCCAAAATTTAACTTTACTGTCATTGTGCACATGTGCAAGGAAATTAGGTAGCTATACGGCTTAGTGCAAGCATCACACATAGAAGAAGTATTGAAATAGATCGTAGAATAGAATAAAACAATTGCATTGCTTGCAAATTGCCCATTTATACAAAATAATTTTATTTGTTACCTTCAAGTTCCTGACCGACATCTGTGTTTTTTTTATTCACAGTCCGGATGCTTAAAGACCCTTTAAGCCAAAACTTTGAGCCGATTAGGTCTAGCCGTCTTGATTAGATCAATCAAGCGTAAAGCAAATACTTGGATGGCAGCCTGTAATGAACTCTCCCGCGTTCCCCCCAGTCTCACAGACAGACGGTCATTCTGCTTTTGGCATTTGCCGGCAGTGTGATCTAATTCAGACAAACTAACTATTAAATCAGCCGCTGATTCATAATTTAGTTCATTCAGGCTACCTTAAATATAAGCTATTTCAACAAGAATGTAAATATTTACCCCCCAAAATAAAATGGTAGGCATTTAAAAGGTTGCTGTCCTTTAGGTTATTATGAAAACAATTAGGCTATATTTAATAATTATCCACATGGCCTGGCGATTATTAAACCTGAATCCGATAATAAAATAAATTGCCTGAGAAACATGAAAATAGTGACACAGCTAGTGTGAGGCAGGGGGCTGAATTGCATTTCTGCATGTTTTTGATAAAAGCCCAATAGCTGTCTCACGCCCAAAGGGGTATAAATACTCCGGCTACGTCTTCCAACGCGGTCGGGAAAAAGCAGTAATGTGCCTTTCCAATGCAATTTTCACCGCTCCGTGACTTCATTCCCACCTCTTCGGGTAAGAGGGGCGCCTCGGCAATTCGCTAATCCCCCGGATTTGCGATGCCGAACGCCGGCTCGCCCCGCCGGGTAAATCCGAGCGGCAGACTCGGTGGCACCCCGAGGTGGCTCGACGCGGCGCGGCCGGGTGGGTGTAGCCTCGCCCGGCGAGTCGCCGTCCGCACCTTCGTGCAGCATGACCTATGTTTAGAGCGCCGCGTGCATGATAACAATGGGGGGAGAAGGGACTGTAATCCGGTGAAGTCACACCTTTTTGTTTGATGAAACACGTGAGAGCGGACAACATGGCTTCGAATCAAAAAACGTTTCAAGGTTGTTCTTTTTATGGTAACCCAACGCTTTGGATTATATTTGCTTGATTTTTAATTTAAAAATAGACACCTTTACAATTTACACCTGGTGTTGGTCTGCACACACATAGCCACACAGATTTCAGGATAATTGACTATTTGCCTGTGGATGACATGGTGGCCTATGTCATGTTCTGGGATGGAGAATGGGAATGAAGGAGGGTTCGGCCTCCAGCAAACAAAATCTTCTCTTTTCTTTCCCTGTGTTTGTGTGGGTTTCCTTCTTGTTCACCAGTTTCCTCCCACAGTCTAAAAAAACATGCAGTTTAGGTGTACTGGTGTCTGTAAATTGGCCCATAGTGTGTGATTGTGAGCATGTTCTCTAAGATGGATTCACATTCCATCCTGGATGCATCCCCCGCCCTGTGCCCTTTGCATTCTGGGATAGATTCCAGGCTCAAGGTGGCCCTGTCTCAGATAAATGTTACAAGATTCTCTTCAACTGTCCTGAGAATTCATACATTTTAGGAAACTCTTGGTACTTAAGCCTTGGGTTGTGTAGGGAAACGAACAGCCACGTCGTTCTTGATGGATCAGTATTATAATCTTTGTAGAAACAGTGCAAATGCAGAGAGTCACAGCTGAGAAGGTAGGACTACATCCAGTCCCCTGCTGTAACTGGCTGTAACAGATGGCAAGTTGGCGCCAATCTTCCTGCACTGCGGTGCTTGATGTTGATGTTGTGCAGGCTTCCCCAGTTGTTGTAGGACAACCTCAATCCACCCCCCCTCTACATCATCTGGAATGGAAGCATGGGTCACCGCTGCTCTGTGGTGTCTAGCTTAGTGCTACTGTTTTTACCCCGATTTTTACTGCGTAGCTAGTGATATCGCTCCATATTATAGTTTTACCCATTTATACAGATTTATACATATATTCTGCTGGAACGGATTAAGTACATCCATTAAGGGATCAGGGGCAATCCTAGGATATTTTTTAAGGTGGAGGCATAAAAGGGGCCATCCTTATTAATGATATGTTTTGACTTGGTGAGTGACAGGGGATGGGACACTCAGCCAATCAGTTTTCACCTGGAAGCCAGTGCCCCTATAGTCCCGCCTCTTTATATTCCCCTGTAAGGGGTTCAACTGGTAGGGTGTGTGTTTGTTTTATGTCATAGGGAATGTGACTCTGGTATTTAATATGCGGGGGCAATAGGGAACGTTTGCTGGCACTCAAGCCCACTGCCGGAAAAGCAAGATGGAGGACGACCAGCAGAGTGCAATTAGCGAGTACGGTTAAGGAGATTAGCTAACTCTTCCTGTTTCTCTGGGATTTAGGGTTCAAGTCCTGCCAACTCGCGCATTTCAGATGCAGTAACCAGTTCATTTGAAACCGCAGCTGTGAGATTATACTTGTGGATCTGTGGGGGCAGGACTCGCTGCTGTAAAGCATCTCAATGGATTCTGACTGGAGGGAAGGATTCATAGAGAGAGACCCACAGCTGAAACACTCATCCAGGCACACACTATTCAGGCCAGTCCAGGTGAAATTTAAATACCATCTTTTCCCTTGCAAAGATTTAGCAAAAGAACTAGAGGCTGATTTGATCCATGTTAAAATGGTAGTCTTTAATATAGTGTGGTTTAGTGTGTGCTTTTAGAACTTCTGTGTACACGGAGGCTGCCAAGGGATTGTGTTTTACTTGATTGTTTTGAGCTGTGACGTTTGAAGCATAACCTCCCTGACATGCATGACAGGCTATTCAAATACTCCTCCCGCCCCCTGTCTCCCTCCCCCGCACCGCAGACATCCAGGAAGTCTACGAGGTGACTGTGAGCGACACCCAGGGATGGTCTGACGTGTCGCCGACTCAAAGCCCGGTAGGCGAATATGAGCAAAAAAAAAAAAACGTCACCATTTAAGAGGAAATAACCCAGTAACCCTCTTTGGAACTGGCAGCGATTTGACTGACCCGCATCTCACACCCTAGCGCTGTATCTCACTCCCCTTAGTGGCGCTCACTGATGAGGTTTGATTTGTGGTGATTTGGGCTCAGCTTCCATTCACTGTTGCCATGTAACAGCAACCATTTGCAATAAAAACAAACCTGATACAGCATCCCCCACAAGGGAAGCAGACAGTATTCGGTGGCCAGAGGCGATCAGGTTTTCAGCCTGAGTGGAGAGTGAACAGCAGGCCTGAGAGTGCAGCTAATGGTCCCCTTGCCTAATTAATCTGTTCTGGCCTTTCGTCCAAGAAAAAATCTCAAAATATTACTGGCCTCCTAAAAAGCTAAATGCTAAATGTCATGCCCCGTCAGTAAAAGCATGCCGATCACATGACCTGTCCACCCATGCTTCGTGATAAATCGTTTGTGCTTTGTCTACTCTTATTGACACGATCATGATCCGCATTAACAGCCACATGTGTAGAGGCTGTGCTGATAGTCTGTTAGCGGAATGGCTCATGTAAACACAAGGCTGTATAGAGGCTGATCTTTGGCTAAGAATGACGGTTTTAGCATAAGCCTTAGCATTTTTTTACTAGCCGTGTATGTATTACAGGCTAATGCAATACCTGATTCACCTGTGGTTCACTCTCCTTTGTACTGACAAATATTCACCAGCAGAGGGCACCAGAGGAACATGCACTGCAATGGCAGTGAAGCAAGATCACTGTAGACAGTATTTTATGCTGTTCAGCAGATGCTTATTCATTCTGGCTGACTTTCATAAGACTTTTGGGCTGTTTCACATATAGACTCATGCTGGAGTAATTGGGGCTAAGCATCCAGCCAGCAGTACCCCCCCCCCCCCCCCATGAGGGGGCAGTGTTGCTTACTATGCAAAGCAAGGAAAAGCAAAGTAGTTAAGCACTTGGGCCTTGTGGTTAAAATGCTCCGGGGCCAAATCCTAAAACCCATCTAGATATTTTCCTCTTCCAAATTAGTGCACCATGATAGTAAATCATTTATGTGGAAATGTGCATTTAAAAACCTATTTGTACTTAATGAATACTTACTAAGCCAATCAGAATCACTAATGATAATAATATTCCATCCATCCATCTGTCTTCCGTAACTGCTTACCCATTTCCAGTTTTCTGGATGGCATGGAGACTAACCCAAAGAGTACAGAGTACAGGGGTGGGGGGGTGACACCCAGGTGGCGATGATGATCATGCAGGCTGCTGTCGTCAGCGCGTGCAGGAGTGTCAGCTCCTGACCCCCCCCCCCACCCCCCCGGGAGCAGGGATGTGTGCATGTGCTTAATTGGGGGGGGGGGGGGGGGGGTGTTCACTTGGGGGCACAGGGGTTGCGGGTGGCAAGCGGGGGCTAGTGGGCCCAATGTGCTCCTCTGGTCGTCACAGTCAGTCGTGTGGCCCCCAGTCTTAAAGGCTGAGCATCCCCTGGTGGAAAAGAAGATGGAGGGGAATAGCTGAAGCAGAGGTGCGCGCTCTCTGCCCCTCTCTCACACGCCCCCCCCAGGTATCTCCCTGCGTCCCCCCCCCCCCCACACACACACACGCATACACACATGCATGGCTGGCGGTTCACGGGGATGTGGCGGGCTCCCGCACACTCTCACACATGGACTCGCCCGCGCGTGTAACCGCAGGAATGTCCACATGGCGGCGACCCTCTGTGTCGCCATGGCGACGAGCGCTCCATCGCTAAGGCAACAGCTGCACGGTGCTGGCGCCGGCTCCCTCCCAGCCGCCCCCTCGCGCCGTGCACTCCTGCCCGCCTCATTCAGCCCAGCTCTCTCCTGCATGGCTCTCTTGCCATTTACCAGCCCCGATCGCCGCTTTACCACACACACACACACACACACACACACACACACACATACCCCCCGATAAACTCTCTCCCCCCAGGGTGCTCGCTCTGGCTACATCTGCATTCACAAACTCCCTCCTCTTCCTCCTGATGCCCCCCCGCCCCACCCCCCTCGCTGTCCCCCGCTGCGGTTTTGCTGCTATTCGTTTCCGCGTCCCTATCGCCTCTTCTTTCCTTTGCTCTCTCTCTCTCTCTTTCTCTCTCTCTGTCAGACCTCCCGTCATCCCCTCTTTTATTCTCCAACCCCCCCCCCCCTCGCTTCGCCCCTCACGCTTCTACTCGCCCTGCTTCTCTTCTGGTGCTGCCGCCGTCACTGGTGTCGTTAGTCTCGCACTTGCTGTCTCGCTGTCCTAGGTGGCGATGTGGACACGCTCCCGCTCCCTCTCTCTCCTCCTCGCACACCGGCCCTGTGCCCCCCCCGGCGGGGGGGGGGGGGGGGGGGGGGGGGGGGGGGGGGGGGGGGGGGGGGGGGGGGGGGGGGGGGGCGGGGGGGGGGG
>JAODKC010000065.1:273382-285267 GCA_026777985.1 Mormyrops attenuatus | reverse complement strand
AAGTAAGGGTTTCTTGAAATGAAGTCAAGTTTTCATGATATGAAGACTTGATTTCTAGAAAACTTGTAATGATATCTACAGCCGATAGCAGCAGAGGTTGTGTTCTGCGGAGTGTTGGTGGGGTGGGGGGGGGACGGCGTGGGGTGTCTGTCTACTTGCCGTCATGCCGGATTTTGCAGAGAGAGCTCCAGTCAGTCACCGGCGTAGTTCTGCGCTCGCCAGCTGTGAGTCACTGCGTGTTTGTGTTGCTGGCCGCATACTTGGCATGCTTCGCGTATGTCACCATGCGTGTCACCGTGCGTGTGCATGTATACCATGTTTTTCTGTGTGACCCCCCCATATTCTGTTTGTCCCTCCTCCCCAATGGTACGTCTGCCCGTATCGATACCTGTTTGACTGCAGGCCGTGATGCAGATCTCTGATGTGTGTGTGCATGTCTGTGTGAGTGCGTGTGCGTGTGGCATGTCATGTGTGTTTAATGGGTGGCGTGTTTGCGTGTCAGAAATGCGATGGGTGGACGGGACACGATGGCGTCAGCAATGGCTCTGCCTGACCGACCTGGCGGACTTGTTGCTGGGCGGAGGTTGAAGGTGTGGCTATGTCCAGGTGTCTGGCCCCCGGGGGGGCGATCGATCAGAGCCCAGTGTTGGTTGGGGGGGGGCAGTCGTCCTCACGCTTCACGGTCCGTTTCCCAATCGGAGCAGGACTAATGAGGCGGCCTGTGTGACGAGGGCCTGACGGGTGCCAGGGGGCGGGGAGGGGGGGGTACATCTGTTTTTTTATGGGATGCAGCAAACGGGGGGGGGGGGTTTCACTTTTCACGCCATTCCTTGCCTCCCCCCCCACCCGCTCTTGGCCAGGCTGTTGTAATGAAGTGAAATGTGTAGTGGAGAATATATAATATTCACTTGCCTCCTGCAGACAGAGGTGCGGGGGGGCGCTTCATGACGACATGACCGTGAGGGTGAGACTCCAGTAGTATGGCCATCCTCATTTTCCGGTTCCACACCTCCTGCTGCTGGGAAGGCTGATCTTTCTTTGAGGACACCTCAGAGCAGATGAGAATGATCAAAGGTGGAAATCATAATCTAATGCACATGGATGCTATAATAATGTGGCTGAGGCAGCGTTGAGAGCCTTGAGGGGCTTAGACCCTCTGCATTATTATGGTAGACAGAAACCCTGGTAAGGGGGCTGTATTCTGGACCAGAAGGCTTTAGGTTCAAGTCCCGCGAAAGTCCTTGTACCCTTTGGAGAAGGTGTTTGACCCGGATCATATCATGGGAAACACATAACCTGAAAGCAATAAGCTGTATCGGCAGCTGATCATAAATTAGGAACCAAGTTCCTGGTAGTTAATCTAAATACGAAGTAAGACCCTTTAGTTTCCCCTTTGCAGGTCTTTATGGTACGACCCAAGGCCAGCTATGGTTCCTGTGGGGATATGGCTGACATTTCATTTAACAGATGCTTTTATCTGAAGCGACATGCAATTTAGAGAACAGGGTCAGCTAGGCCCTGGAGCGTTTGGGGCTTAAGGCCCTCACTCAGGGGTGCAATACTAGAATCACTCTGTCAAAACTGGGATTTGAACCACCGACCTTCTGATCCCAAGCGCAGCTTCCTAGCCCACCAAGCCACATATTGCCTCTGGGAACCCTGCTTCTGATTTTCTATTACCTCTCCCATGTCATGGCACATTTGTTTTTCAGTAACCATCTCCACTCTGATTCTCTCAATGGAATCACAAGGCCAGTGAGATCGATTAATGGCTTGTTTCATTAAGAAAGGCTGGGTGAATTGGCAGCCTGATCATGGATCATTCCTGAAGAATGATTGGTTGGATGATTACGCAGGCTAATAGTGATCGTCAAATAGGACGGAGCGGTTTTCTGGCAACATTGCGCTGGAAGCTGAGACATGACCCTGTGGAATCCCACGCCTGGTCTTGTTTGGTCATTTTGACCAAGACCAGTTGCGATCACTGTAAAGGTCCAGGGCGTAAAAAAGTGGATTCCTCAGCATCATTCTGGAAGCATGTTCCACATCCTGTTGTCATATTGATGCGATAAGACTGAAGGAGACAATTAATGAGTAATGCTTAATAGACATTTAATTATATAAGCACAGCGGTCTCCAGGTGCCACAAATGCTGAGGGCCCTGATGAGGCATCTGCATGTCAACCATGGCCTCGCCAACCCTTTGTAGGGCCTGAAGCAAAATTTGATCAACGTAGTTGTCATTTGTCATCTTCCTTCCCATTCTGACAGGCTGATTGGATGGGGCGCCCCCTGGTGGCTGCTAGGCCCTAGGCAGCCTGTTAGTTTGCTTATGCCTTGGGCAGGCCCTGGTATGAATACCAGCTTAAGAGCCATTCACCCAGACCAGCGGTTTTCAACCTAGAGGTCTAGAGCAGCCCCCGCTAGATAAAGAAGTAAAAAACGCCCCACCCTGGTCCCAGGTTCTTAGTTTTGTGATCTTGCATTAGTGGTAAGGAGTCCCAAATTCTGTTCTGTCTTTATTTAAAAATCCATAGTTTGAGAACGACTGAAAATCCCTGGTCCACGTTTTTGCTTCAGTTCAGGTTCTGTTCAGGTTCCTTTAAAGGTTCTCAATGTGATAATGCTCTACCAGAAGCTGGGAGGGAGCAAAAATGTGGACTGTCTGAGAATCCCTAAGGCCCAGTTTCAGAAACACTGTATTAGACCGCAGACAAGGAAGAGGATGACTGTAAGTGACCATATCATGGCCTATACCACAGATAAGGGGATAGCTGTCATTCATCAGTGTCTGAAGCTAAGGGTGTAACTCTAAGTAATGTGTTGTTTTGTTAATGTAGTATTTACCTCGGTGAGCAGTAAAATAGTTTATAAATTTAGTTTGTACATATAATCCTGTGTGTGAGATTATAACTCAAACATCTTGTGATCTGAGTCTGAAGCAGAGCAGGCAGATTGAAGACCTCTTTAAGCTTCTAATTTTTAGGAACATTATCAAAATTGATACCTGGAAAAAAATAGAAGGAGGGAAAACCATGTCTCTAAACCAATACAATAAACTTAAGTTTGTTTTGCTAGCAAGGACACTGAGCAAATTCATGAGCGTTTCAGTCTGTTTCAAACCGGATGTGTGCCGGTTCTTTCCACATGAGACATGTGGAACAGACCAACAAATGGGGGCTTCCCACCCCCTGTGGATGTCGTCATGGAAACACGCTGGCTCTTGGGAGTGGCTGTGTGCTGCTGTTTGTATTGTATGATGCGGTAATGGGGTGGAGGCTGATGTTTCTCTGAGACGCAGCTGGACCACATCTCCATGTCTCACACAGCAGGCGATTGCAAAGGCTGTGATGGGGCTATTTTGTCAGGTAATGGGCATCTTGGAGAACAGGGCTTGTGTGGAGAGCAGGGTTCACAGGAACAGGAGTCTCCAGAAGACCTTCTTCCACCCCTCCACCCACATATGTAATTCAGTCCTCTCTGAACCATCCGTGTTTCCCCTCTATGTATTCTGCTGCTGGGCAGGGTACTAGGGCAATTCTAGGATTTTTTTCAAGGTGGAAGGCATAAGAGAGGCCATAATTCATACAGAGGGGCTAACCAATGATTTGTTGTGAATTGGTGAGTGACAGGGGAGGGGGCACTCCGAGGTCCAATCAGCTTTCAGTTGGGGTCACTTCACCATGGCCCCACCTCTGTGCATCCCCCTAGCAGGGTAAGACAGAGTATTGTGGTGTGGGGCCTGTTCTGCATCGGTGACCTGTCACTCAGCAATCACTCGTTGGGCGTGGGACATCCTATAAATATTCCCCTGTGAGGCATGTTAAATTGCCCCACCCCCTCAGCCTTGAAGTCCTCCAATTGCCAGATAGTAGTAATGGTCAAATTAAGCCTTACGATTTCTACTGACACTATCAATTACAGCAGCTTTACAGCCAAAAATGTCTGGTAGTGATGGCCAAATGAAGCCTCATTAACCATTTGCTGTATTTTCTGACTCCACTAGGTAGTGCTCTTGGTTTGCTTTTGGGCGTGCTTTCAGTCTTTTAATTTTTTATTTTTTACCAGAGAGCCCCACCTAGTGGTGTCAGGAAATACAGCAAATGGTTCATGAGCCTTCATTTGGCCATCACTACCAGACATTATTGGCTGTAAAGCTGCTGTAATTGATAGTGTCAGTAGATATTGTGTGGTGTTAGGGAAGCAGTTTAAACACAGCTTAGCTGGGGACATAATGCTTTGCTGGGGTCTGATCTATTTTACTTCCAGTCTAAGGAAAGCCAGCTGAGGAGAGGGGGCGAAGCCTCCCCCACCCCCGCCATTACAGGCCCTGCGGGGTACTTTAAGGGGTCTCTCCTGTGAGTGGAGCACTGGCCTTTTCCAATACTCCCTACTGCATGGCTTAAACTTGGATTATATCACAGCTCTCATTATTAATGCTAATGTATGTGTCTCCAAAGTCAGGACCTTCCCAGTTGTGTCATTTCCTTTTTGCACATTCAGCACAAGAATACTGATTTTACACTAGAACTCAAAAATGGAATGTTTTGGGGCCTGCCAAGCTAAATGTTGCAGACTTTCTCTCGATTGCTGATGAGCATGTCACCGTTCCGAAAAGAAGCTCACTGCAGGAATAAGGGTACTCATTGTGTGTAGAGAACCATGTAAGATATTTCATGTAAGCATTGAGATGACGTACCAGCTCAAAGTTACAACAGCTGAATCTTCCTATGATTTCATCCTACTTTCCCTTTACTAGCCTCTCCATCCTTATGTCCATGTGAATGAGTCTCAGTTGGTGTGCAGTAAGGTGGGGAGGGCATTAAAACTGAATTGGAGCCTTTTATATTCTGTTCTAAACCCTGCATTACTTCACCGACCGTTTTCATCCTTTATTTCAGATTCCTCTAGCTGCGTGACATTTACAGGCGGTCAAGGTCGACCCTCCGCTTTAAGTCATGTTTTATATCCATGGAAACCTTGAATAATCGGGTGCACGAGAGAACGCTTTGTACAGACATAGGCGTGGGCCCGCGCACGCGGATCACGGGGTCTGTGGAGGATGAATTTCGCGTCGCTTTTATTGCATGTTTGTATGTGTGAAGGAAGAGAAACGACGGACAGATAAAGGAGGATGAGCGACTGTTTGGTTTCCGTTATTTACCTGTGGCCGCGTATGTGAATCACTCCGTGGCTGTAGTAGAGTGGAGTCAGCTCAAGTGCCGGTATATTTAGAAACGGGGCTATGAATCACAGGCGCGTCTGAGTAGGAGTGTGGAAATTTCGACGCGTGTCGTCACAGGGCAGAGACCCTTGTCAACAGGGATAGTATCCTGGAATGGGGTCGGGGTTGTTTAGAGGGAAGGAAGGCCCCTCGGTACAAATGGCAAACCATCGATTTATGAGATACCTGGGTACAGGGCAAAATAACAGCTGAAAATGAGCATAGGGTATCAAAGATAGTAAACATTTCAGAAGGAAAGATTAATTGCAGTTTCGTCTTCAATTTTTCACGCACCGTCACACTTTAGTGCAGCAACAAAGAGCACGCCTGATATATAGCAACAATAAAATAAGTTTTTAATGATTAATATAGGTTCTAATGTCGATTTGCAATTCGGTCGGGGGGTAGGGCGGTCTACAGAAAACTAACGTATCTCTTAACATCTTCGCGATATTTCTGCAACACTAGCGGGCCATTTTCGGTTAATGTAAAGATTTACCAGCTCTGTCGTGCTGTTAAATCCTCTCCGGCACGTGTAGTTATACGGATGGCCGCTTTAGTTTGATTGCTCGTGCGCACGGGGTATTACACCACTTTATTGCCTGTTTAACATATTTGTTCATGCGCGTTGGAATACGCCGTACATGGCACCGGGGCGGGAGATCTTGAAACGAGTGTCGTATTTATTAAGTCATTGATCGAATAGAAAGATGGGGTTACTTTGCTGTGTGCTCAATCGATATGTGTACATACATGCCCGCTGCTTCGGTCTCACTGGAAAACAAAGCAAATGAACCGATCGGTGTGAAACACAAGCGTTATATAACCACATAGCTTTTGAAACTTTTACGTAGCACGGTATTTGGGGATGGCAGTGCAGCGGTCGCTGAATGACGTCCAGGTCCATCCAGCCGAAATGGGTGGGTGGGTATGTGATCCCCGGTACACGTGGGGGTGTACTGGCGACCGAGCTTCCTGCCACCCTCGCCGCCTACCCCACGGTGTCCTCTCTCTTCTTGCTGACGTCAAGGCGAGCGAGGAGCTCCGCTCCGCAGTCGCTCCTGAGATGAATGCACAATAGCGCGGCCACCTGGCGCGCTAGCACCACCTTGTGGATGAGAGCAGCCACGACAGCAAATGCAAAGTGCTTTAACCAGCAATCTGACGGTCAGTCAGCAAATGTGCAAACGATAAATAAAAACTCTGCCCTCGTTTGCTACGATAAATCTGCTTATGAAAATATGTGACAGTCTCCCACAGTGGATCTAAGTCGTGTTTTGCCTTATCAGTAATTTGCCACGAAGTAAATACGGTTCAATGCCGGGCATTAGTAATTAGTTATTATCTGATATTGAACCTAGGCGGATACATCTAATTGCCTTATGCTTTTCTGCAGTAGGTGTGCAGTACTTAGATGCCAGAAAATTACCCGAGTGCATCGCAACAGCAGGTCTGACATGCCCTAACACCACTTTATGCTGGGATGGGACTTAGTGGTTTATTGACTGGAAGCCAAACACACACTGCCGTTTCCCTGCTGGCATGTTATTTACGCACTGCATTGTCCAGCCCCGTAAACCAGCATCTCACTCCATGCAGTTGATGAACTTGCTCTGTCTCCTGTGACGATGCTGGGGAGCCTCTGTTTATTCAAAGGAGAGCTTTATCTGTGTAGAAGGTTCCAGAATGAGATGGTTCAGGAACTTGGCATTGATGCCATATTATGGGTTCAGATCTGAGGTGAGGTACCACATGTCTGCAGCAGTACTTCTGAGAATCGTCTTTCACCAGAACCATCTCAGTAAGCCGCTATATACTGTATGCTGGCACAGCTGGGTAAATTTCTACATTGTGAAAGTGTCTTACACAGCAAAAAAAAAACAACAAATAAGGTATTTTGCTTATAGATTCAATTAGCACTGATATTAAATAAAATGTCTCGCATCCTGTAAAAATAGAGAATAAAATTAAGTGCCCCAGTAGGAGACTAGTTCACTAGTAGCCATTGAAATCGCTTCATTTCACCTTGGCATTATTTGTACAAGTGCCCAATACGACACCAAAAGAACACAACACATTCTTCTACAAGAAATTTCTCATTTTAGTGCTTGATTGACCGGGGTGGAAACCGGCCTGGTGAGACTGTAGAATCTCCCATCAGAATTTGTCACTGGGAAGTATACCTTAACTATATCTCTGCAATCTTAGAGTCATTGAGATCTCTTAGCTGTGGTAGCCAAAATAATGTACATCCGGGCCAGCTCAGGATATCAGTTTATGATCCCTAAGTGGGTTAGGCTTTTATGTCCTCATTTACCTCAGCAAAAACAATTGTTTAGAGGCACCTGTCATCTTTACACTGGGTGTCCCATGGTTATGCAAGTCATTCTTTTGTTTTACTGCATTCCTGTACTGTTTAACATTACAGCTGGTTTTCATTTCAAGTAATCGGTTTACTGATTTCAATTAGGGATTCTGCACTTGCATCCTTGAGCAAAACTTATGCCGCAAATGAAAAATGAATGGAAGTATGAAATACGAAAGCATACGCCGTGTGAGTTTGCTGTGGGTGAAATCTCCCACTTAGCCACTGAAGAATAAACCTAATTAATGATAACGAGCCTCTGTGCTTTGCGGAGGCCACTGTTTCCCAAACACAGCAGTTTAATTATCGACTGAACACAAACACAATGCAAAAAAAGTGTGTTTAGTCCAAAACACCCTGAATGTATTAGTCATCCTTATGATTCTTTTAAAAGTTAAAAAAAAAAAATTCTCCCTTTATAGAGAATTAACACTTTTGTGACCCCGTACAAACCTGTATTTTGCTTTGTGTTTAAAACTGTGAGGTATTTATTTAGTATATTGTGCAGTGTCATAAGGTCATATTCGTATGCACGCTGGTTATGTTACTGGTAAAAGAAGTATTACTGGAAAATATGCACCGATATCTATTTCTATCCAGTCTCTGCTTGACTCTGACACCGCCGCGTCTCCCTGTCACCCTGCTGGGTGTAATGCATATTACAGAGCCAAAACTAAGGCGGGGATTGTGGGTAAAGACCAGGGAGAGGAGGTCACCTTGGTCGGTGTGAAAGTTACTGGGGGGGCTGTTAGTTACTGCGAACGCATTAGGGAGGGGGGTCGGCCCGAACAGACAGGAGGCGGCGTGCTCAACAGTGCGCATGATACATTCAATAAGTAATACCAGTAGGATTTCTGGAATAGATCTTGAAAAAAATGCATGCCTATATTTTGTCAGCTCTTCATTCCGCTATGCTTAATTATTTATGCATGGTTTTATATGCGTGATGGTCTGGTTGTCAGTCATTTTCAGTTATTTAACAGTTAAATATCGGTATGTTACCAATGTCATCAATTCCGCAGCACAATGAACTTCGCCCTACACTAAGCAGTCACGTTGAAGTTACGCAGTTCAGAACCACGGACAGCGGGGAGTGGTTATGCGTATCTGCGGCCGCCAGGGAACGCTGTTCGCACGTTTTCTCACAGAGTTGCCCCGACCCATTTAATAGTCAGCTGCAAGAACAACCCGGCAAATAATTAGTTTAGTGTGAAAGTGGTTCTTGTATTGGTAACAGAGAGAGCCTGTTTGCTAGTATAAGGATCTGTAATCGCAGGGGCGCTTTCCGCGGCAGAGGAGGGAAGACGCCGAAAGGTTAGCGCGGAAGCCGTGGGAGCTGGGACCTCCTGCTTCGGCAGCTGACGACCTTCATTTCGCAGAGGAGGAAAAGGAAAATCAGAGCAAAGGTGGCCGGGCCGTGTGTTACGTGTGTCCACGGGTTTGTGTCCACGTGTGTTCACTTCTCTCTGTAGCTGTCCCGATGCCGTTTTATTCGTGCGTAAACCATTTTCATCCTTGTGAGAAGCGCCTCGTCCTGTGAACTCCCTCTAAGGTTACCTTTCACTTAGGTGTCCTCTTAAATTTAAACATCGCATCTTAGCCCCACATTATTATCAGCCCCTCTCGAGCTGTTTCACTCGATTATGTATTTAGGCCTACGTCCATAATACAAACGGTGGCTATCCGTGTTTTTATGTTTCCTCTTGGCCGATCTTATCGTTGTCGGTCGGCGAAATTGTATTCTTAATCGCGGTATTTGTTCATCCTTGCCTTTTCTCCCGGACATCTTTAAGTAACACTGCGCTCGCATTCCAATCTTTACGGTCGATCAGACCCCCTCCCTTGCCCCCCCTTGCTTTTTAGTTTCTCTCCAAGGAGAGAGACACACACATACAGAGAGAGAGAGAGAGAGAGAGAGAGAGTAGAAGGTGGAGATTGCGAGAGAGAACTGAATAGGGAATGGATGGAGAGTCTGACACTATTGTATACGTTGTTAACCATGCAACATTTAAATGAACTCCAGCAACTGATTGTTTGCTAACATTTTGTCGGTGCCATCCAGTAATTAATGCAATAAGTACAATAGCGCTCGGATACACGCATGCCGACTGCCACCGGGATAACAAGAGGCGTCTTAGGATACGACTGAGCCGCTTTTGAAGCCACATCCCCGCCGCCCGTTTGCTCCTTAGCCTGCTTTGAATCGCCGGCGGTGGGCAGTAGTTCGGGTCTATGGGTGTCGAGCTGATGTCTCCGCCTGTAAGGAACCTGAAGTGCTTTTCGCCGGTGATGTGTCAGTGTAAGGTCGTCTGTAGTAGCCGGACCCTGTCCATGATGTTCGGCTGCAAGGTAAGGCGACACCGCGGCCGGGCTGCTTTCTCCCCGGCGCCCGCTCCCTCCGACGCGCTTCTCCGATGCGCTCCGAGAGGAATAAGCGATGAATGAACCCGGGGCCTGAAAAACGGCGCGTGTAAGTGAGATGCGAGTCGGGTGGGAGGTGACAAAAGCCGGCAGATAAGGCATATCAGAGTTAATTGCCGCTTCTGAAATGCATCACGTCTGAACGCGATATTTTTGAGCTGCTGACTGCGCTGTTTGACACTTCTGCGCTGGAATGAAATTGCCGTTCGCTGCAGCACAATTGTACTCCCTCAGCATAATCTGATTTTAACTTGTCGGCATTTGTCCCTTTTCTGCGCTTTAATTTCCAAATCCGTTTCGGTCAATTCAGTGTCGCGGTGCGGGTTAATAAAGCCATGTGCCAAATAATATATATATTGACAGAAACTCGGGGCTGGACACGCTTCTTGGGCTTAAAGTTCGGACGCGTGTATTCCTGTATTTCTATAATCTGTTAAAATTACACGAACGAGAACAACGCGGCTTGTTTCACAGGTTTTTGATTATTTTGACGTCTTAACACAAGTCAAACTTCTTCCTAGGACATATTGGGTTGTAATGTGCCTGAATTAAACGCGCTCATTCCGCATATTGCTAGTGTTACATATTTTTGGATATGTTGATGGTGCTGTAGCTACGTTACAGCATGCATAATAATTATTACCCATGGTGTATAATAATTGAACTATTAATATTAATAGATATTGTACCCCCCCCGAAGTTGCCAGTGGAGAGAAGATGGGCACAGTTAAATGACACTTCTCATTTGGCTTCGGCGGACTGTGTCCACAAGGGTGTGGTGATTGATTTTTATGTTGCTGGTCGTAATACAGCAACACGGGAACAGCATAAAACGTAATATTTTAAATGATATGTATTTATCTTTCAGTGGCAATTACTGGCAGTTTATATACGCAAGTGTTAGATCACCGTGATCATTTACTTTAAGTGAAAGTGGTGTGCGAAACTTAAATATCTACTAACAGTGCAGTACAATTATGAATGATGAATGTGTTGGATCTGAAATGTATTACGAATTTGATGTGTTATAATTGTTCGTTTGACATTTGTCTTGACACGCCCTTAAAATATAATTTGCCCCGGAATTCTAACGAGGCTGTCTTTAAGTGTGGTTTTTACAACATAATATAGCCTAATCTAATGTACAATAGGTATAATCAAAGCCTGCTTGTTAATGTACAGCTAAAACGCTTTTATACAAAATGTAGTATAAATGTAACGATTTCCCGCCCCTCTCAGTACACCATAATACAACTTTCTGTGAAACAGGAATTGAATAACAAGTCAAAATCGCCATCAGACTGTTTAGGATACTGAGGATGATTGAAATAAGTTCCTGTCTAAATTTCCAAGCCAGTATGTGGCCAAACGCCCCGCCCCCGGCAATTATATCGGTTCACGCCCCATGTAGGACTTCCGGAGAACAGAGCAAGTCTGCCATAAGAGCAAGCGGTAACATATTGGGCCTCATAAATAAGAACATAATAAATTTACAAACGAGAGGAGACCATTCGGCCCATCAAGCTCGTTTGGCGAGAATTTAACTAATAGCTCAGAGTTGTTAAAATCTTGTCTAGCTCTGATTTAAAGGAACCCAGGGTTTTTAGCTTGCGCTACACTAGCAGGAAGACTATTCCACACTCCAACTACACGCTGTGTGAAGAAGTGTTTTCTCAAATTCATTTTAAAATGTTCTCCCGCTAATTTCCACTTATGGCCACGAGTTCTAGTCTTTAAACTAATATTGAAATAGCCACTTGGCTGAACAGCATCCAGACCTGTTAGAATCTTATATACCTGGATTATGCGGGCCCCCGCCGGGGGGGGGGGGGGGGGGGGGGGGGGGGGGGGGGGGGGGGGGGGCGGGGGGGCGGG
>JAODKC010000065.1:232616-273282 GCA_026777985.1 Mormyrops attenuatus | reverse complement strand
TTAGTCTCCTTTGCTCGAGGCTAAACAGATTCAGCTCAGCTAACCTCTCCTCATAAGACATTCCTCTGAGACCAGGAGTCACTCTTGTAGCCCTACGTCGCACCCTTTCCAAGGCAGATAAGAACATAAGAAATAAAATATCTGTCAGACCTTCATTCACATTTTATTCCTGTTATTCTTGCATATTCCTATTTAGTTCCTTGGCTGATGCATTTTCCCCAAAGGACTTACAGATTTTACCGGTATGTACTCCTGGTAGCTGTACTGCTTCCACTGGTTGTAATTCATGCTAAGTACCTTGCTCAAGGGTACTACCGTGGTGTCACGGTTGGGACTGAGGAGGTGGTTACTCCTTGTCTTTGGACTGGCTCTTTCCTATAACCATGGTTTTACCTGTGTACCCCGCTTCTACACCATACCCGGTTTGATGGCATTCCGTCGTCCCACGTCTGAAGAATACTTTGAGTTGGGGCACGCTGCTGCATTTCACACTTACAATCAGAACTTTGGCTAAAAGCTCAGTTTTTTTCCCGTCAGTTTGTCTGTGAGGTCCATCTTCCTCCATCCTCATTGCATGGGTGGGACGCAGCAAACTTTTAAATGGCCAGAACGGAAGTATGATAAGTCTGAAACCATATGAGTGTGTGTGTGTCACAGAGTAAGAGGGAGATCGATGGCCCTGTCTGGCTGAGGAACGGCACGGTCAAAGCCTATGTGTGCCAGTGCGCCGTCCTTGTTGCATAAATCAATACTGCACTGTGCAGGGCAGTGGGGGTGGGGGGGGGTGCCATACATGTATGTAGACTTAACGTCTGAGGAAACACATAGCCAGCAGACTGTTAACAATCAGTGTCTTCGTGGGATTCAGACTTGCAGTTTTGTTCTTATTTTTAATTACATCACATGTTTGTTTTTAAGCCTCAGCTACACAAATTAAATATAACAAAGCTGGAGCCTCAACGCAGCTGCACAGGGTTCAAAGGTGCCACACTACAGCCCCGGCACCTGAAGGTCGCAAGGTCAGTTCCCACGTGGCACAATTACTGTTGTACCCTAGCACTTACCCAGAGCGGGTTCAGTAAAAAATACAAAAGGGCACATTATATGTCTGCAAAGCAACTTAATGACTGCGTCAGGCATCCCTGTGGGGAATTATGGGAAATTCTCATAGAAATCTGCGATGTCGACGTCACATTCAGTTTTACATCACAAGTCGCTTCGGGTTTTCTCCCTAACGACAAAGCACAGAGATTCTGTGAGTGTTTATTGGGAGGTGTCAGACATTAAAATCACTGGGGGACAGGACAAGGGGCTGGCCACTGGGGAGGGGTCTAGATGTCGCTGCATGGGATCGATGGAGCAGCTCACGGGGGACTCGTTAACTATATCTTACGGGAAGGGAAGCCAACCACGGGTCTTAAGACCCAGGCCACCGCCTGCTAGCCGATCAGGCTGATCGATAATCCAGCCCGCCAAGGACTTTTGGGGGTGTGCGAGCGGAACCCAAGCTGAAAGCGCTGATCCCCCTTGGTCCTCACGGGTCTGCAAGGAATCCGACGTGAGTCTCATCATATTTGTTATCCAGCATGTAAACAGCCAAGTCTCACGCCTCAAGGAATTGGGATGTATAGCGGGCCTCCCGGGCTTCAAACCCATAAGCTTCCGGTAATCAGTCCAGAGTATGAGTCAGTATGCTGTTATTGAGCTTCACTTCAATGATGTCACCCCTCAGTACATCAGTGTGGGCTTCCTCTCTTTTCCCAAAAGGTCCGATAAGTCTGGGTGTGCCTGTGAGTTCATGTCTGCTGGCTTGGCAGGGAGTGTCTCTGGTGGCCAGGGGGGGAGGGGGGGTAGCTCACATTACATCCTCAACTCCCCAGGTCATTCGATAAACCCGATACCTTGTTTTACATTTGATGGGAGCAAACTGAAGTCAGGTGGCACCTCTGCGGCCTCACTTCCTGTCACATGACCGTACTCCGGGGCCACTTCCGTCGCTCGTCAGTGTATCAGCGTAGATCTAACCTTGGATACAGCTTCTACTTTTACATGGCTGCCTCCTCTCCACGTACGCATCACGTGCAAACAAACGCACGTCCTCTGTCTGAATGCAATCCGGCAAAACCCTAGAGATTTGCTGACAGCAGGAGTCGCCTCCGTTTCAGCTTGATCCTGATCAATACCCAGAAGCATCCGGACACAGTGTCGGAACCGGAAGGGTATGGGTCTGAATCCCCAAGTTCTGACCTGTTGAGTAACATGACATTTTTAGCTTCAGGTCCAGCTGTTCACGGAATATAATGATGACATCAATTATATCGACTGCAAGTATCTTATGATCAGAGGTATTAAATTATTGAGAGGTTATTAATATTTATCTGTTTCCTGTATGGCGTGTGGTTGAACTGTGTTTCGGATCAATCCATCATCTGGGACAGGAAGTAGCACTTTGCGTTTGCCAGCCTTGACGGCTCTCCGCAGAGTAACGTACTGTACTCAGAAATCCATTTTGTGTAGAAGTGAATGTTTATGAATATGATGGAGGAGCCCTAAGCTCCATCCCCTGCGGCGATGCGCCCTGGTGCCCTTTCACGCCTGACCTCCTACCGCTGGTTAGGTGTGAACCAGCCACTTTCTGTCTGCAGTGTCTTACACCAGGACATGCAGGGAAGTTCAGAAGATTTTTATTGGGAATGGCCAAACCGTAATCCAAACAATAAGCAGAGTGAAAACCAGAGATCCGTCCATGCCCTGTGTCTAAATCCGAAGGGTGATCCAAGAGAGGGGTCGTTAAGGCGGGTACGAGTGAGTCGGTAGGCCGGGAAGTCAGTCCAGGGATGCAGACAGGAGACACAGGGAGAGACCATGAGGAAGGATCAGGAATGGGTTGGATGGGAGCAGGATGGTTCTAGAGGCGCGATAAAAGGAGGCAGGGGGAGTCAGGCGGAACGGAGCTGAAAGAGAGACAAAGAATTAAAGAACTCGGAAATGGCATTCTAACAATACCTCACACTGAACGATTGCGGTGCGAGGTTTAAGTAGCGGAGTGGGTGTGTCTTCAATCACTCGCAGCTGCTTTGCTTGCAGGTGTGACACAGTGGTTATTTTAGCAGGTCAAAGGTCAGCTCTTGGGAGTAACCAATATGGCTAAGCAACTGACTCATGGCTGGAGCACCAGTAGGTGGCAGTGTGTTAGGTACGGAGTGAGGTTAGGGGGTGTAAAATGGCCAGGGCTCCCTTGAGGAGGCCTGAGATGCAGCGTTCTGCCTTTGCGTGGAGATGCTGCTCACCTGGGCTCCAGAGGAATAAACCCACCTCAGTCGGCACACATTGTCCGGCCTGCCCCGCCCAGGCACGCTGACATCGCTCCCTCCTTCGCAGCGGCGGAAGCGCCCTCTTGATTCCTTGGGGCGGCATCTCCTGCGGATGGATGCTGTGGTTGGATTCTGATCAGTGTTCTGGGGCCCAGGCTGCCAGTTTTGGATTCTGGGGGGGGGGGGGTGTTTTTGATCTTTGTTTAAGGATCCCTGACACCACCAGCATTCGTTCTTTTTGCTGCCGCCCCCCGTGTGACGGACACCAAGCTCACACCCGAAACCCGGCCTCATTTCATGGGGTTCAACTCAAGGGTACAACAGTGATCCCCCAACTGCTTGTCAATCCTCAACGGTACAAAAGTCCCCCCCACCCCCCTGGCTTCAGCCTATTTTTATGACATTTGAAATGATGTAATGACAAATGGGGAGAGTGGTGGTGTGCGTGTCTGTCTATATTGTTGCTCAGTGTATTTCTGTGTATGTTTATATGTGTCTGTATGTTTGTGTGTCTCTGTGCTTGTGTGTGTGTGTCTGTATTATTGTTCTGTGTGTGTGCATGTCTGTATGTTTGTGTGTCTCCGTGTTTGTGTGTGTTTGTATTCTCCTGTGCATGTGCGGGGTTGGTGTTCCTCTTTGTGGCAGTGTGGGGGCGCTGTCACACTGCAGCATAAAGCAGAGTCTGTCTCTTCCCCTTAATCTCTTAAATACTCCTGACAACAGCATTAGCAGCATCTCTCTCCCTCTGCACAACGCTCTGCCTGTCCAGTTTCCGAAGCGTCCTCACAAAGCCCCGCCCCCTTGCCCTGACCCAGCCCCTCACTCAGACCCCGCCCCTCACCCTGACCCCGCCCCTCTCCTCCCCTCCCCATCTCTGTATTTTAAATTCCTAGCCTCGTGTATTAAATCTTGCCTAAATACCCAATTGAATGTCAACTCTCACGCTGTCCTCCCCTCCCTCACACACAAACACACACTCACACTAACACACACAGACACGCAGACACACACACGGGTTTCCATCTCCCTACACTGATCCCCTCATACAAATTTCATGTGATTTACTCATTTTTTGTAACATACAATAATTACAATCTGTGAATTATAAATAAAACAAAAATGTTTCAGTTCCCCTGGATAAATAGCAGTAATGCAGTCATATCATCACTGTCAGCATTTAAGTTGTCCTGTTTTGTCATGTCCGCTAGTACTCCCGGTTGTGGTCTGCTTGTAGACGATTCCATCGTACTGTGAATAATATTATGTGTAAATATCCTAGAAATTCTCTTTAGGGAGTAAAAATGTTTATCGAAGCATAAATCTGGGGCACGCCTGACGGGTGTTGATGCTGAAACCAGGAAAAAACATCATCTCTACAGTGAAGTAGAGCAGTAGTGTCTGGGGGTGGCGCCGGAGCGTGTGTAAGTAGGCCGTGCTCAGGTGAGGGCCGCGGCCGGACACTGCTGTGTGCAGGATCCCCCTGAACGCGCTTGCGCCGTCTCCGCTTCCCCCTTCCCGCTTCCTGGTGCCAATTCACTCCCTGTTGCTGGGTGTCTCGGGGCCTTGCTGTCTCGGTGTAATGTGATATCGCAGGAGTGCCCCCGCCCCCCACAGTTACTGCTCTGCTCTGCATCAGTTTCTTCTGCTTCCTCTGATGCTGTGGCCTCATGGTGCGGCAGAGTGTCTGTAACTGTATGTGTGTCTGTGTGTGTGTGTGTTTGTGTGTGTGTTTGTGACTGTGTGTCTGTGACTCTATGTCTGTGACTATGTGTGTCTGTGTGTCAGTGTGTCTGTGACTGTATGTGTGTCTGTGACTGTGTGTGTGTCTGTGACTGAATGTGTGTCTGTGACTGTGTGTGTGTCTGTGACTGTGTGTCTGTGCGTGTGTCTGTGCCTGTGTGTGTGTCTGTGACTGTGTGTCTGTGACTGTGTGTGTGTCTGTGCCTGTGTGTGTGTCTGTGACTGTGTGTTTGTGACTGTGTGTCTGTAACTGTGTGTGTGTCTGTGACTGTGTGTCTGTGACTGTGTGTGTGTCTGTGACTGTGTGTGTGTCTGTGTCTGTGACTGTGTGTGTGTCTGTGACTGTGTGTCTGTGACTGTGTGTGTGTCTGTGACTGTGTGTGTGTCTGTGGTCATTTGTGATGTCAGAGTTCAGCTTCTCAGTTGCTGCAGGCTGCATTGATTGTGCTTGCTAGTAGTTGCTCAATGTCGCTGGCTGTGCTGGTTATATTGTAGATGCTGTGAGTTGCTGGTTGTACTGGTTGCAGATGCCACATGTTCCTGGTTACACTGGCTCTGGGTACGGAGACTATGTGGGTAGCGATGGAGACTCAGGACTGCTGGTTCGATTCCAGCCTCTGCTCTGGGTCTCCTACTGGTGGCTCAGGTACCTCTCAAAACCTAAGAACAATTGTTCAGGTATCTCTAAATGGGTCTTAGTGCACTGATGTTCAACTTTCTCTAAACAGTATCCAGAATGTTGATGTTCACGTTCCTCTAAATGTCTCTCAGCATGCTGATGTTCAGGTTCCACTAGTCAGCTCTCAGTGTCCTGATGTTCAGGGTCCTCTAAACATCTCTTAGCTTGCTGATGTTCAGGTTCCTGTAATTGCCTCTCAGCATGCTGATGTTCTCTGTCGGCTCCCTATGCTTCCCAGACCTGGCCCCAGGTCCGGCCAGGTGGCCGTGACCAGATATGACAGGGTAGCTATCACATATTAACACTGTGCATCGGATCTCATGTCTCTCAGCTGGCACACGGTCACGTTTGCCCCTCGTCTACGGATCCCGTGCATCTGCTCTGACTTACAGAAGGTTTCTGCGGTCCGGTCCGTCAGCTTACCTGGTCCAGGATTCTTTAATGTGGTGCTTCATGATGTCGTTCTGCACAAGCAGCCCTTAGCACCTGGTAGCATGCAGCCCCGGAGAGCCCTATCCCAGCCGACCTGCTTCCACTTGCTCGGAGGAACAATTGCAGCCAGTCTACAGCAGGGGGACGATGTTGTAGTCATGCCCTCTGCCAGTTCATTGTAAAATCTGCCAGGCTGGAGATACGAAAGTGTTTCAGATCCGGCATAGACTTTGCTATCTATTATTTATTTGCTTATTTATTTATCCCCGATTGTCTCACATCACTTAACTTCACTCAGAGGTGCAGCTTCTTTACGAGAGCAATTTAGAGCTGTGTGTGTGTGGGTGTGTGTGGAGTGCAACCCCATGCAGCCAGATAAAAGAGATGAGCCCCACAGGAACAAAGCCGGCAGCTGCCCTCTCTGCATGCGGAATGGGGGCGGCGGGGAGAGAGAAGGTACCATGTCTGCGTGTGTGTGTAAGTGCTCGCGCGCGTGGACGCCTGGGGAGCAGGCCGCTAGTGTGGCTCAAGGAAGAGGCTGTTTCTCTCTCTGGAAAGCGACGGTGTCGGCTGGATGTGTGTTACCGCACGTTTCACGCCCCTGTGAGGATGGTGGCAGTTACTGGGACCACTGTCCAAAAATAACAACCCCCTGTCCTGCACACAGCTGCAAAAGAGTCCAGCACTGGTCAGCACGGGGGGGGGGGGGGGGGGTGGGTATCACCAGGTTTCTTACTGCTTAAAATGAAAGGAACTGGGTTCAGTACCCGTTTCATACCATCCATCCATCCATCCGTAGGTCCTTCCATCTATCCTACAACCACTTGACCAGTATGTTTTTGGAGAATCGGCATCTCTGAATTGCCCATGATTTGTGTTTGTGTGTGATGGTGTGTGACATTGTGTGTGTGTTTGTGGTTATGTATATATTACACTGTGGCGATCTCTGCGATATCGTGATAAAACCCTGTTATTTTGATGTTGTGGGGACCATTTTTTGCCCAAAGTCTTGCATTTTGTTTGGTTACTCATGGTTAAGGTTCGGACTGGGTGGGGGTTAAGGTTGTCATAATTGGGATTAGAGTTTGCCCCATAGAAATGGATGGACGGTCCCCATAACGATATGATTACAAACCTGTGTGTGTGTGTGCCCTGTGATAAACTGGCATCCTGATGCGCATCGTCCAACAAACTCACCTTTTGTTTATACACTGCAGTCACAGAGAGGCGCCAGCTCTCTGCTCGTTCCCCTGATCTTTCTCTCTCTCTTTCTATTTTGTTGTCTCTCACTCTGAAGCCTAGAATGTCCCTGCATTGCGTTGCGCGAAGCTCTGAAGTTGGCAAACATCTCTTACCTTCACTGTTTTTATGAGTCTGTTTATGTAAATCCACACCCCTGCCATTTATTAGCAATGTGGCTGCATGCCTTCTATATCCCGTGATGAATGTTTGTAATGTTTTGCTTTTTTCCCCTTTAATCCTGGCCAGGTTATTATTGTAAATGAGAGGATCTCGCTCAGCCGGCCTGGCTGAATAAAAGCGTAATTTAGAAGTGCTGCTTCAGGGGAAAAAAAGTTCATATCACGCACTTTGCTCTCCGCCGCTGTTTTAATTGGAGGGAAAATCCATAAACAAACGGCCTCGTCGCCCCTGTCCTACCGTAGGTCCCGGTTCGGCTGGGAAGATGAGGCAGCCAATCACGTCCCGGTTAGTTGATGGCCTTTTCGTCCAGAATTGATGCGTTTGCGGTTCGTTAATGAGCTCGCTCTGGGGGCCCAGCCACCAAACTGGGGCTTTCGGCAGAAACCAGAATTAGTCTCATCATCGATCTTTCAGAAAATTAAAAATCGGAAAGGGCCGAATTTGCGTAACAGGCGTTCAAAACGATTTAGGCGTAAAGAGTGTCATTCCAGACGTTCTGTTACTTCAGCCTCTCAAGCCGACCCCATTATGACACGCCACTGACTCCGTCCCCATCCCCCCCACCTACAGAAATACAGGTACCAGGATGAGGAGACCCCCCCCTTGGAGCACAGCCCCGCCCACCTGGCCCAGGGGAAGAGCGGCGAGCTGCTGCACATGAGCGACAAGAACCTGGCGGCCATGGATAATATACACGGATACGCCCCCCATGCTCATCTATCCCCCATCAAGGTGAGTCCGGGGGCAGAGCTTTGGCTTGGGGATACAAAGAGCTACACAATGGTATCAGTGGTTTACACAGGGGACCCCAGCTGATTGGCCCCCACTCCTGTCACTTATCAATTCGAAACATATTATTGGCTCATGGTAAGGTTGGCCCCTCTGTATGAATTATGGCCCCTGAGTGGTATACGCCCTCTTACTCATTCACAGCCCCTCTTACTGAGACACCCCCCCCCCACACTCACTCCTCGCTCTCCCTCTGGGGCGTGCAGGACCATCTGTCCATCCTGGTGGTGTAGAGGGGTGGGAGTCCGGCTGCCTTTTAACAGCTCTGCATTATTCAGCCCAACCTGGACCGCTGTTTTGCCCCCCACCCAACTACCCACCCAACTGACACACAGAGGCGCACACGTTGTTTGGCTGCAGTTTCATTTTAAATCCATCCTCTTTATTAATATTACATTTCCACAGCAGTTATAGTGTTCTTGTCACATTTGCATCCCTAATATATTTCTGCTTATTGAAATGTTGATGTGTGCTGGCGTTTCTTGTATAATAGGCCCGGTTTGTTCAATGCGGATAAGGTCTCTTACTCATGAATTCCTATCATGGTGATCGGCAGGACCATTTAGCATTTCCCATGTTTCCCATCACCTCCCCCCTCCTGACCAATCAGGATGCTCGCTTTCCCATCATGTCTCCCCTCTCCACCAATAGGGATGCTCTCTTTCCCATCGGGGGCCCATTTCCCCATGCAATGTTTCTATCCCCGGGATGCCCCATGGTGTACAGATGGAGATGGGAGTGTGTGAGGTAGGAGTCGCCTGAGGGTCCTGACATCAGTCAGCCTTCACTTATGACATCAGAGCTGGGCTCAGGGGTGTCCTCTCTGTTGCCTGTTGTTGTGTCGCTGAAACTGAACCAGTCATCCAGGCAAAAGCCCTCAAGGTTTTCTGCAGGGGGACAGATTTCAGGGCTGTCACCTCTGCCTGCCTTCTGCCCTAGCAGCTGGTCTTGTCCCTTTACTTTATGTGTGATGCGGTGATGAAGTTTCTCTCAAGACTAGCAAGTGTATACAGGGGCAGGGCCACATGGGGCACTGACCCCAGCCGAAAGCTGATTGGCTTGCCCTCCTGTCACTCACCAATTCGAAACATATTATTGGCTAATGGTAAAGTTGGCCCTCTGTTTGCAAGACTGTGCTGTTGTGTCCAGGGCTGTAAGTCCCTCCAAATGGGTGTGAGTGATATAAATTACTTACATAAAAAGCATTTATTAAGACATGAAATCAAATCAAGCTCTGAGACAGGGAGTTGGTCCCATTTTAGCATAACAATCCCCAGGCACTGATTGGACTTAGATTTAATTACAATATTGGTCTCTAGAATCTTCAGAAAGTCTTAGGGGTTCTCCTCCCTACTAACACGCCAGTAAAAATGTTAAAGCAAAAAAAAAACCTGAATGTTGATTGAGGGAAGGAAGGTCGCTCTGAGGTCTTTTGATGTGATACGTTATTGTCTGGAGTTACAATTATTTTTGGAACGCTGTCCTACTTCGTCGTCTCCACGTTTGGGAGAATTTTTAATCCAAACTCACTAGTAATTCTTCGCACTGTGTGGCGATTTGGCTCCCCCTTGTGGTTAGGAAGCGGATCCACCGACTATTTCAGCACAATGGACAGCTCACGTTATGATATTTACATTACACCCTACATCTGCATCCCTGGTATTCAGAACGTTGTGACAATGATGGCAGTCTGATTGCAGTTCATATGCTAGTTTTATGACTATTACCGCATCCTTTTCTTCCTCCCCAGAGTTGTTTCCTCCGTTGGTAATTATTTTTTCCCTCAAATATTCCTGATATTGCTTCATTTCATCACTGTGAATGTGACGGACTTAATCCTCCCAGCCCCTTCCACCTAAAGCTCCTCCTATTGGTTGTTCCCCTGGAAGGTTCCATTCCTTAGTCCCGCCCCAACCCCTCTGGTGTTGCCCTGTGGAATCACCCCCCTCCCTCCTGTGTTATCTTGCAGCCAGTGCTGATGTCGGCTGGGCACACCCCCCTCTACACTTCTGCCACCTCCACCCTGGTAAGATTGTGTGTCTGCCCACGGGCGGCCCTCTGTGACATCATCAAATCGCGCCAATGTCACCTTCTGACATTCCATTACTTTCTGCCGGTCTCATCAGTGCTGCCATCGTTTTCCTCATTGTCATCACCATCGTTTCCTCTATGCACTACTGTCACCGCAGAGAGAGCTGCTGCCGTCTTGTCCATTCTGGTCGCTTCTTTCATCATCGGCCGCGCTGACGGCTCTCACGCCTCCATCTTCACATCGTAGAGCGTTGTTAACATTGTGCCATAATTTCTGATGTTTGTGTCTTTGTCATCGTCCTTGATCTCAAGAAATGTGCGTAACGCCAGTCACTCCAGGGCTTCTATAATGGTGTCCCTTCTGTATAAACGCAGTGTCGGAATGTAGCTGTGTAGAGACGCACGAGCTCTCACATGGTGTGTACGCTGCAAAGTTCGTCTCTGTGGACTGGCGCTACTGTGTGTGCGCACATCAAAAGAACATTTGACGCTCTTACTGATTGGTGCCATAGACAGTTGCGCTAATGGCCACGTTAGGGATTAACATCTGAACGCCATAGCGAACTGAGACAATCCTGACTGCTCTGTTCACGTGGATACAATGATGTGTGTTTTCTTCTTCCGTTCATTTCCTATGGGGCTCAATTAGCCTCATTAGTCAATTATTTAGATTTGAACTTTTTCATGCGTCACGAGTAAAATCCTGTGGTATCTTGGGCAAAGACTACATCATTGATGGTTGGGTATGAAGATACCTCCAGGTAAGTTATTTGAGCGTGAAGGTAAAAGCAGTCATTAAATCTGTGTTTATCCAGACACACACCGTCTGAGTGTAATGTAGGTGGGGCTGTTGGCTGGGGGGTCTAATCAAGTTGAGACATTGTCCCAGATGATGCGTATGGTTAAGGATTACCCTGTAACCAGCAGGAATTATGATTACCTGTAACTTATCCGCATACGGCTATGGCCCAACCTTAAATCTGTAGCTGCCTTGACCTTATGACCTTCTGTGAAGAGCAGCTGTATGCATATCGAATCCCCGGGTCCCGTTGTCTGGCCGTTGTACCTGTTAGCTTAACCTGGATTACTTCAGTTTAAAAAAAATAATAAATAAAGCTGATAATGCAGAATCTAGCAGTTTCTTCTATGTGCTTAAATGTGCAAAATAAGGACAGGAGTCATGACCGTTGTCTGATTCCGGGCCCAAATGGCACAGTTGGCTAATGGCAGCCATTTAAATGGGTGACTGTGTTTCCACGTAACGACTGCACAGGGAGTATGGAAACTACCTTGCAAAATCTAACCAGCACGAGCATTCACTGCACTACCGGAGTCTGGCCGGCAGATGGCAGCATTTTACCTTTTGATCTATTCGTATAGAGCATCCCACGCTTTTTATTATGCTGTGTGCACGAGTGCCCCACGCTGTGGTTTCAGCAGAGACTTTAATATACTAATAAAGGATGGATTTATTCATACAGAGGGCAGTTCTGACCATTTAAATGGCAAACGTTTTATAAATGTAGTCCATTACGTTGAATTAAAATGACTCCCAGTGACCTTCTGATTTGAGTCTCTGTTTACTGGGGTGACAGAGGTCAGGAACCAGACCCCGAGACTATTACTGATACATGCGACCAGAATCTGTAACTGAAGTTACTGACATGGCACAGAACAGTCGTTCGCAGTAAATTACCAAAACACTTGAATTACCTTGATGCGGTGCGATCTTCTAATGTCCGCACACACACACACACACACACACACACACACAGGGAGGAGTGACTCACAGAGAAGTGCAACTGTGAGATGATGCTTGAGGATAAGGCTGTTAAATGACTGGTGGAGATGGAAGGAGAGTGACCAGCCTGGGTGGGGTGAACAGAGTGTCCAATCACATGTGGAGGGCGTGGGAGTTAAACAGTGCTCAGCAGCAGCCCCGTTCTCGCCCCGTCAGCCCCTTGCTCCCCCTCGCTACCCCTTGCACTCCATCCCTGCTTGTCCCTATCTGCCAGTGGCCGTAAAAGACGGCACTGTGGCACTCGGAGAACGCTAACGCAATTGCCGCTGCCAACAGGCTCTGGGGGCCGGCCCACATCTCCACACCCTTCAACATGCCGCTCGCCATCACGGGCCCTTCCTAACCTCCACACGTCACCGGGGATCTGATCCTACAACCTACTGTGGCCCTCTTGGCTACTGCCCTGGTTTGCATTTGCTGTGAGGTGTCATGTGACTTTCAAATAAGCCCCACACTAACTCCCCCCATGATGACCTGTCTGATGTCCTGAGGGGGGCATCAATGATACTAATAGCAGTGCTCTTTGTGGAGCACCCCCCCAAACTCTGTTTACATAATGTGTGTGTGTATGAGAGAGAGAGAGAGAGAGAGAGAGATCTTCTTAACTCATAACAGACATTCTGTGAGATTTCTTTGTAGTACCCACAGTGCATTGCAACATCCCAACTTTAATTGCATTTCCAAAATATGACTGTACCCTTAGCGGTATGACTCCCAGTGTCCATCGCCGGTTTCTGCTTACGTAGTTTAATAAAAACCAAGCCCCTCACATCATATATTCCCTGCCCTGCCTCATAACTTCAAGTAAATTGGATTCGGAGAGCTGAAAATGCTTTATTGTGTGATTATTTTGTCTCTCAGAGACGCATCCTGAGACAAACTTTTTGTAGCCCTCCATGGGGGTCCTCTCCGCTCTGCACTGTCAGGTTTTGTGGATTCACAGAGCACTGGCATCTCACTTCCTGTTTGGTTGCAACCATGCAGGAATTCAATACATGGACACAGTCACATTCTGTTTTTGGGTTAATCCCTTAAACCACTTTACCTTCTGGCTCCCGACTCTCTTCCATCTTCATCTCCATCTTTCTTCCCTCATTTTCTCTCTCTTTTTGCAATCTCTTCAAGCCACTTCTTTGTTTGTGGACGGTGGTGTCTCCAGGGTCCTCTACCACAAGCGGCTAAGGCCACAGGATAGTGGAGTAAGACGTGTTTTGGAAGCGAGGATGATATCTGGGAATAGGAGGAGGGGGGGGGGGCGATGGAAGCAAGAGGGATGAGAGTGAGAATTGCTCAGGGAAACAGAGAATAAGGATCAGCGGAAGGCGGGAGAGCGAGGGAGAGCGAGGGAGAGGTACAAAGAGCTGACAGGATGAAGTCTTATTTTCCAAAGCAAACATGTCAGCCTGGCCTGACCTTACATAATGCTGCCAAGGAACCGGGACCCGCTTGTGTGCAACCGTCCAGCGTGTCACCACCTTCCAGCTTTTCATGGGGAGGAAGTCGGGGCTGTACAGGGCAGGACCACTGCCCCCAGCTGAAAGCTGATTGGCTGCCAGAGTGTCCCTTCCCCTGTCTCTCAGCAATTCAAAAAATATTATTGGCTAATGATAAAGTTGGCCCCTCTGTATGAATTACGACTCCACTTGTGCCCCCAACTTAAAAAATCCTAGAATAACTCCTGGAGAAATTGTGCTCCCACAAAGACATTTACTCTGGAAGATGCTTCTCTTGTCTCTCTTTATCTGGTTAAAAACAAAAGCAAGAGTAGAAAGGCTTCAGAGGTACTTACCAGTTTCCATGTATTTTTGAGTGTGTGTGTGTGTGCATGTGGGGGGCGGGGGGGAGCTAGGCTGTCTGTGCACTGTGTGTTTGCATATTGGATGTGTCTGAGCACTGGGTGTGTTTGTGTGTTGAGTGCATGGTGTGTGTGTCTGTGTGATGTGTGTGTCTGTACACGGGGTATCTGCATGCTGTGTCTGCACACTGTGCGTCTGCGTGCTGCGTGTCTCCATGCCGGATGTCTGTGTGCTGTGTGTGCCTGTGTGCGATGTATCTGCACAGTGTGTTTGCATGCTGGATGTGTGTGTGTTGTGTGTCTGCACGCTGTGCATCTGTACACTGTGTGTCTGTGTGTGTGGCCTGGACATTCATGCATATCCGTATTCGCTCTTCTTTAATGCACGATGTGGGCACATCCCAACCCGTCCTTCACCGGTACCACAGCTTCTTGCCAAAGGCTTTTCGGAACACAGAGGTACCACGCAGGTCCAGCTGGAAACGGCACCGGGGGCCAATCGATACAGTAAAATACTACATCCAAGTTAACGAAGCTCCTCACGGCCACAGCCCCCTCCCTAGCTCATCCCCACTGTGGCTCTGGTGGCGTCCGCGGTCCTGAGAGCACGGGGCAGGCAGTGGGAAGGCATGCATTTGTGCCCGTCCTCTGATTTATCTGCTATCATAGGAGCAGCATAGAGATTAGGCTGCCAGTTTTTGTCCGTGTTTGTCCCAGGTACCAGAGCGCCCCCTTGTGGTGTTGAGTGGTGGAAGCCCCCTTAGATGGACCTGGGTCACAGGCAACATGAGGGGGGCGGTGAAGAGGATATGAGAGAATGTGCGGTTCAGGAGGACCACAGAATCACATTTACTTTTAATCATTTATCAGACTTCATCTTCACTTCACTTTCTCTGGTCGCTGAGGCAGATAGATTGGAGGTAGTACCCAGGAAATTCTGTGCTGTCTTCTACCTGGATGCGACAGTCAATCTACAAGTAGCTTTAACTCCATCCGTGCCGATTTGGATTGAAACAGTATCGCTCTTTGCTGTTCTATACTTTAGCTTTGACACGTTATTTATTACCTGCTCTATCCCAAATTCCTCCCACGTCCTAAATTATTTCTATTAGATTTACATGAAGGATGGAGAGACTTGGCTCTGGGAATAACGCTGAGATTAAATAATAACAGAGAGGTAAACCAGAGGACCGCCAGGGAGGAATGACAGAGTGAACTGGTGATAAGGAAAGAATGAGAGGGGACAGAGAGAGAGAGAGAGCACGAAAGAGAAGAGAGACGGGGAAGAGAGAGAGAGAAAGAGAGAGAGCTACAGGCAGGAGCGATATCAGCGTGTGACGGAGCAAAAAGAGGAGAGCAGGGCAGAAAGGAAGCGCATCACGTTTTTCGGAGGGAATTTCCACGTCCGATGCGCCCGCTGATCTAGGGCGAGACAAATGGAGAGATACGAGAGTTAAACCAAGGCGACTTGGCGGAAGCAGTCAGTATTCTGGTGCTGCTGTCGGGAGAGGGATGGGAAGCGGCGGAACTTCGCAACCTGGAAAGCAGGCATCCTGAGGTGGAGCAGCGGAAACACCTCGCCGCTCATCTGTATCGATCCGTCTCAGAATCGCGTAATTGCGGACCGGCTTGTCGATTAAAGTAACGTAGCGCCGACATCTGAAATATTGACCTTTAAAGATATCGACTAAATTTACACGCTGGTTGAGCGGCGTTTGTGAAGCTTTTAAAACGCAGATTTAGATGCAGACAAAAAGGAACTGGGAAATACAGACGGTATAGAAGCTCGTTTTATAAGTCTTACCGCACTTCGTCTTCATCGAACAAACAAGTAAGCATGCGGATTTGGAAAAAAATAAATAAAGTAGTATATATTTTAAGCTTTGTATATATTTGGTCTTGTTTACCCAAGTACACATTTGGTCGTTGAGCCGCTGCATTATTTGTTTGGGTATTAATTTAACAGCTGATATTTCTGTGGATGTTCTAAGTAAAGCCGCCCCTTCACTGCTCCTCTCCTCTCCATCGTTCCGTTCACCTTTTGCCGAAGCGATCGGCGCCCATTAGGTTCCCCGCCACGAGTTGCTCAGTGCCGGCCGCTCGGGATGTTCGTGTCGGTGTGGTACGCCAAGAAAATGGGCCGACGTTTTATCAACAACGTCCGGAAGGCTAAGAAACAGCGGCATCGGATGATGGTAGGCCACGTCATTCATTCATTCAGTCTCGGCTTTATCACTGACAGTGCATTAAGAAGCGCAAGTTTCTGCCCACGATCATAGCGGTTCGCAGAGGTGTGTGTCTGAGCCTGGGGGCTGAGTGGGTTCTGGAGTCTGAACCGGTTTAGAAACAGAGAGACGCATTATCAGTCATAATTATGCATGGTAAATGTGTGATATCTATACCGCATGATTTGCACGAGTTAAATAGCGTATAATACTAAACAATTAGACTTTATCTTTCTAATTCAGACACAGTATAAAAATAACCGTTATGAAGCGATGGAATATTATAGTGTTCCTTTTTTAGATACGAATTAGTATTGAATCCTGGATAGTCTTAATGCCACTGTAACCCAAAACAAAAACATCCACTGAACGTAATAAACCCCCCAGAGAGCCCAGTACATAAAACGCATTGACAGCAGGGCATTTCGCCACCAACCCCCATCGATTTTTCTGTCCTTATTATTTAATTGCGTTTAAACGCCGAGGAGTCAGAGCCGGGGCGCGCGCTAACAGCACGCGGTGTCACGGGGACGGTGCGCGCGTGCGACTTCCGCGCGCCCGAGCTTCCGCGCAGTGCCCTCGCGTGCTCCCTGCGCGCCCATCAGCGTTCATACTCGTTTCCAGTCGCCAGTGCGGGGGTTGCCTTGTGTCTTTTCAAGCTTCTGGTGCTCATGGCGCACAGGGCTTGGATTTCTATAAGTGCCGCCTTGCCGGGCTGCGTTTTACCCGTGGCCTTTAAGCCAAGATGTTTATAACGAGCGTTTTCCTGCGTTTAATGCGAACGCCTCGGTACGCAGGGATAGACGTAGGAGGCAGGGTGCAATCCTGTGTCCGGCCCTAGACGGTCACCGGGGTAACTGTGATATTACGGACACATCTTAAAGTGGCATTGATTAGTCTGCTTTGCTCAGATCCACCCACTCCTCCATCTGCTGTCTCTCTTAGAAGGAAGTTCTGTAGTGGTTCAGGTATTTTGCTTATGTAGTGTGTGTGGGAATATTAATATGTTAGTGGGGGTGTTTATGTGTGCTTTCTGTCAAGCATGAGTATTTGTCAGCGTTGGATAGTAAACAGTAGTGCATTTCTAGTAAGTGTGTGTGTATGTGTGTGAATGAAACCATGCAGAAGGATTTCAGCTCCTGTGCATTTTCTGGATGTTCTTCTTGTCCTGTTGGACACACACACATTTTTCTGTGCACAAATGAGTAGGAGTGTGTTAAAGCTTTCTACGAACCTCTGAGTGACTTTAATTTTTTTTCTTGAAAAGACAACATGGCGGTGTATTCTGCCCTGCCTTCCTCTCTCTCTGTTTTTTTTTTCTGTTGCTCCCACATTCCTTCCGTCATCGTAGATAAAATTCTGACTGATATCACAACGTCGATGCGAGCAGATTAATCTTCAGCTGCCAAACCGTAGACGGTTTTACGACATGAGAATGTTAGTATCAGAACTGTAAAAATTATCCGGCAGTTATGTGCTTCAAATTACCGGAGGGAAAATGTTCCCTCACCCACCGCTTTCTCTGTGCCTTGCCGCCAAACCTCGGGGCACACACCAGTATCACACTGATCCTTTTTTTGGGAGGGTGGCACAGAATGTTCTGGTATCAGAAGCCTAGCCGACAGATAGATGGATGCCCAGGTAGCCCGTTTCTCCGTCTGGCCGTCATTTTGTTACTTTCTAGTCCATTGCTTTGTGCCACATGTTGTTGTTGGTTTTTGTCGTCTTTTTTATATAAACAAGGAGGTTACCCCAGTTTCTGGGACATGAGGGTTTGCCCGGATTTAGGAGGGATGCCCCGTCGGATCAGTCTGTTCGACTGATAGTGACACAAGCCTCAGCCCGCTGCGGAATTCTGGGAAAATAAATGCGCATTGATCGGCCCCAGTGACTCATAAAAGCTACTCTGAAGATGGCCAAATGCAGAACTGGGCCCCGTTAAGCGAGACTGATGAACAGAGAGCCGTCCAAGGACACGTTTATAATTGCTGGCATCAGCATCCAAGGAAATCCACTACACAGGCATGGACAGCTAGTGGGACGTTTTTCTGAGGCTGCTCCGCTCTTAAAGGCAGACAGATTAACACTGCCGTCGGTCCAGAGGCACAGCCGTCCCAAGCAGTGTCACTCCTATGTCCGTGGGAGATGAGGAGGTAGTGACTAGTGACGTATTTCTGTCCTCTTCCTAGCCCTTCTGCTGTCTGCCAGCTTTTAAAAGCCGGCTGGCCTAATGACCACGAATCAATATCTGTATTAATCTCCATAATTGATTCCACAATTTTTTTTTTTGGCTCAATATTTTAAGGCATACAGTGTATCTGATGCATTACTGTGGTTTTTCGATCACATTTGAGAAGATGGTGAAAATCTCAATCCGGTTTTTGCCCACCGGGAAGTGTGCTGTTTGTGTCTAGCGTGTGACAAGGGCAGCTTCACACTCAGTGAGAATTCGTGCAGGAGCACACCGTGAGGAGCTAACACCGTCGCCATCAGCACTGAAGCCAGTGACCCATTTCAAGAGAAGGGGTCCGCATCCACCTGGTCCGGTCACCACATCCGAGGCCGCTGGTTCCGGGTTCACGCCGGGACGAGCCGGAGCCGGCAGATTTCAACAGGAGAGGAGGTGTGAGGGAGAGAGGCAGATGTTTGGGAAAGTGCCTTAGTGAGAAGAGGCAGAGCATTCTGGGAGATACGACGGGGAGGGGAGGGGGAGGCGAATTGAAAGCGAGAGATGGAGGAGACATTTTGTGAGAGGCTCAGGTAGGCTGATACAGTCTGTACAGCGAGAATGGCAGAGGAGCCACTGGAGGAATGAAGGACAGACAAAGATAACATTTTGTTTGAGAAAGAGAGCCCGTCGATTTGTTTCCTTAATGAATCCCACACGGGGAAGACTTCACGCTCTGTCGATTTCCTCCTTCCTTGTCCAACTCCTCCCCCACCTGTCTCACCTCGCCCTCCTCCGAAGGGAGGGCGAAAACGAAGGGGCCCAGGCTGGGTGTCCTGGGGGCGGTGGGAGCGAGAACCGGAAACCCTGCGGTGTCCTCTCAGCCCTTTGTCCGATTCTGGAACTTCACGCGGTATAACGGGGATCCTTTCCCAAGGGTGAACTGATGATGAAGAAGCATGTGCGTGCATGGGGATGACAGATGTTTTAAAGACCAGGTGTAAGTGTGCAGCTGGGAGTGCGGCCACACCTGCTCACCAAGCTGCTCTGTCTATATTCAGTAACGGCCCTCGGCCCTGCTTGTTTTCATCATCCCTCTGTTTTCTGCCTCATTCTCGCCCGTCTGTCCCCCTCACTCCCTCTCTTGCACATGATACCCCTCACGTTCGCACCCGAGCCTCACGAGGGGAACCAGAATGCAGTGGAGAATAAGAGGGTGTAGCGGAGGGATGGGGGTCGACTTGAACCCCTGTGTGGGATACTGTCCACTGACTCTTTGCATCCAAACACGCTTCACGCCCACGTCCCTCATGAATGCTGGACCTGGGAAAGCACGCAGTATGGAACCGTAAGCAGAGGGGTATGCTCTGATACCTTTGAGCCACATTCTTAACCTCCATTAAATGCAATTCTGTAACCTTCTGCTTCCCTACAGTCATTTGGTAAATGTTAACCATAGTAAGATGTTTGCATGTGACACATATTTGGGGACTGTTTTTGGCTTATCAGGTTAGGACTCTGAAGATCACTGGTTCAAATCCCAGGGCAGGCAGATTGATCCCACCCTTGGGCCCCTGAGCAAGGCCCTTAACCCCCAGTCCCAGGGGTTCTGCACACTGGCTGACCTGTGCACTGTGATCCCCAAGTTCGCTCTCACCTGTCTGTGAGTCTCGTGTAGAGCACGATGGGGTCGGTGAAAAAGAGAATTTCCCCACGGGGCTTAAGAAGGCATCGCTGTTTTGTTTAGACCAGTTTTAGATCCATTCTTACACTTGAGAGTTCATCTGTAGTGTAAGTGTTGATGCCAGTGTTAAAGCCGGTCCTGAGGCTGCCCAGCCATTAGATGCCTGAATGGCAAGCTTCTGTGGGGGGTGGGGGGGGGGGGTCACTGCCAGGATCCCTGGAATGTCGCTAAGGCAGAAGACAGCCTGTCTTCTCTCTCCAGCATAATGTGGCTGTACTGGGATGGGGAGGAGTGTGTTAAAACCAGAATGCAGCAAAATGGGCTGTTAAAGGAACAGCGTGCAGAGTGTGGGTGGGCTAAATCTGCTTATATTCACTCCCCCCCACCACACATCCTGCTGAAATGTGGAATATACCATTTTCTGCTCTATTTCAAGAGCTCGATGAGGCCCAGCTGAGTCTGTCTGCATGTGTCTGTCCCCACGAGGTGCTAAAACCTGCATAACCAGACACTGTGGCCATCGATGTGCCCAAAATGCCTAAAAGTGCAATAACTTCTTTTTATTCCTATTCATTTTTACTGGCTCAGGGTTACAGATCGTTAATTATAGGAAAATGCTAGGATGTCCTTACAAGCTGTACCGGCAAGTGCCCTCTTATGCATATACATGTGGGGTATACTCCCATCTGGTGGTCAGGGGAGGAATTGCATAATGCATGTGGATGATTAGCAGCAATGGAGTGGGATGTGTAGTGAGACTCTGTTTTAATTAATCCAGGGAAGAGAGGAGTCAGTGGAGGGCCAGAGAAAGAGAGGGAAGAGAAAGCGTGCATGCGCTCGCCGGCACACGGGGTGCGAGGTTTACACTAACACAGTGTTGTTTGTACCCTTACCCTATGCACCGTGACTCGGAAAGGACTTGGCCATGTGTATAAGATTCACACGTGTGCATTTTCAACCATCACCATCTCTGTGGGTTACGTAACTACTCTTGAACTCAGCGGTGATGTGCAAGTGGATCCGTATCAGAGCCCACCCCCTCGCCTCCCTCTTCCTCCTCTTTCCTTCCCCCCCCCCCCCCCTTTTAATTGGCGGTACCATTGGCTCAGAGCCGTCGGCGGGGGCTGGCATGTGCGTGTGCTGGAAGGGCTTGTGCCTCGGTTAGCGATGCTCATCACGTGTCGCCCCTCACTGTCTCTTCGCCGCTCGGTGCCACCAAATGAATGAGCGAGAGCGTGAATCTGCCTTCAGTGTAGCGCGCTAACCCTGCAGATCGTCTGCGCCCGCTCGGCCTTAACGATCAGGATGTGTCTGGTTGACGGCGAGCGGGTACCACGCTGGCACGCGTCCCTCAGCGCCTTGGATACGGTCGCTGTAGGACATCCCATCTCACGCCTACACGCTAATTATAATCGCTCGCTGGTGCATCGTCAGAAGCTTCCACTGCAGGTTCCCTGGAAAAGGCCTTTATCCTGAGAGCATACTGCCCCCACAAACTGGTGTCTTCTCACTTAATCTGCTCACAGCCCACCTCCGCCTCTTCTCCACCCCTGTTCTCAGGTTACCGTCTAACATAATTCCACCGGGCAGAGTCGGCCCTGTAGCAGGCCCTGTCTGCGTCCGGACCTAAAATCTCCTTGTGCAACAACCCCACCTGCCAACCTGCTACTGCAGGTTCCTCCTGGATGAATAATTAATAATGATGTATTCATAACAGTGCTCCATCTGTGCTGCACTTCTGAGTGCTGTGACCTGCGAACTACCCTAGTCTGCTTCTTTCTTACTTCATTTAACCGTCCCCCCCCCCATCCTCCACACACAAACACCTTCTGGCTCTCTCTGAACTCATGCTTAATGATTAAAAGCACCTTTCTCTACGATTTTGATGACTTGGTGGGATTTCACTGGGATCGGCCTGGAGATGTAGGATGGTGTTTAGTGGAAGGGAGTGTTTCAGATGATATCCTAATTATGAAATGGAAGAGTTGTCACTTGAAGACCTTGGGAGAGACCTCCAGTTGACCTGGCAAAGTTCTTATTTCAT
This sequence comes from Mormyrops attenuatus, assembly GCA_026777985.1. NCBI lineage: Eukaryota > Metazoa > Chordata > Actinopteri > Osteoglossiformes > Mormyridae > Mormyrops > Mormyrops attenuatus. The sequence continues at coordinate 251,159 of JAODKC010000065.1, read as the reverse complement.
TTTGCCCTCCACTGAGATATTATAACCGACGGTGGTGTCTAATTGATCATGGCTACTAAGTCACGCCACCTTTCTCTGGCTCCAGAAGAGGACTTGCTCCCGAATATGATTTAGAGTTTGTCATTTACATACCATGTGACCTAATCCATCTCATTCTGATTGGATAACTGCCATCATGTGACATCATCTTGGCGAATCCCTCTTACTCACGCACTCCAGGTCATCAGTCGGCATGATCACTCTTACAACGCGTTTACCTCCCCAACCCTTTTCTTCTTTTTAAAACATCATTTTTAAACAAAACCCCGACAGGTACAAATAGCCAGATTAATTTCTCCTAATTAGGCTCCAGTACATCTCGTTTTTCGCCTGGGATGGTCGCCCAGGTGAGAACTGAGTGATTTACATTTTCCACGTGATTTTGTCAACTACTCACAGCCTAAATGAAGGGGCCGACACACAAGAAACGGCCTTTCGAGAGCCTGCAGTATGGGTGACCACAGGCAGGGGGCGCTGTTGTCCTTCCGCTGCCTCGGGTAATGGAACAGACACTTTCCCTGGCAAGAGTGACGAGCAGCATGTAGATTGAGGATGGAGGTATGGTGGAGATTTCTGACTCCTGTTGGTTATATGACCTCCAACAGGAGAATTCAGTGTGATATTTTACTCATATTCTGCCAAATTACACCTGATTATAAAGCTAATTCCATTACATTGAATTAATAATATTATAATTCAGTTAATTATAAATTACCTGGAGTATTTATAAGCCAGGTTCTCACCTACATTGCATGCGAAACAGGAAGGTGATGCCAGCTGGTATTTGGGGTCCCAGGGTGGTTTCCAGACCACCGTTAGCTCATTGCTTTGGTGTCAGAAGTTTTCTGTTTCTCAAATGTTCCCCGGGTGGTCCAGGCAGGTCCGCTCCTGCCGGCTGTCACGCAAAAGGCCGTTTGCTCTGGGCCGATGCTGAGTTTTAGGTGTCACTGGACTTTTCGACCACGTCTGACTGAAGGGCTCCCTCGTTTACATCGGTACCACGCTCAGGAAGTGGGTCAGCCCCCGGCCGCAGGCAAACGCAAGCTTCACACCCAGCCGGGAATTCTGGACCCGTTTGCCTCACGCGCATGTACAGTCAGCGAAACAGAGCCAGATTAAATTAATGATAATGTCTTTTTTCCCTGACATCACATTAAGACGAAGGTGATGGTGATTCGGGGTCACTATTGCTTTGATTATAAGTCTTGTGATCTTTCAACTGTCACACCTATGTCTGCCCATTGTGGGTCTGTGGATTAGGGGGCTGTGTCTGTGATCAGAAGGTTGCTGGTTCAAATCCTTGCATTGGCAAAATGATGTTGCTATTGGGCCCTTGAGTAAGGCCCTTAATTCCCAGTTGCCCCAAAGACTGGCAGGCCAGGTTTTCTGAAAAATATATGCTGCTTTGCCAACATTTCCTGGACTTGAACTAGGAACCAACTGGTAAGGAGTTAAGGCCCTCACCATCTAGTGCTCCTTCCACATGTATAACTCGACTGGGTCGTCACTATATGCTAACAGCACAATAACTATAGAGTAAATATGAGTGATCCAGCAGCTGATGTTGAAATAGGTGGATTAGGGGACAGGCGTGGGATAGAGTTATTTTCAGGACACGGGTATTCACACAGGGGCGGATGGGCAGGTCCTGAGGCAGCAGGCTGTGTTGAGTCATGGTTTGGGTTGGTCCCTGGCTGAACGCACCACCACTTCAATCTCGACCAAGATGCCTGCAGCGTACAGAGGTGCATTGAGATGAACTACAAACCCACTGAATGAAACAAATTCGTATGTGATTGATGAACCAAATACATATGTAATTGATTAATCAAATGCATATGTAATTGATGAGCCAAATACATATGTAATTGATTAATCAAATGCATATGTAATTGATGAGCCAAATACATATGTAATTGACGAGCCAAATACATATGTAATTGATTAATTGAATGTACAGGTAATTAAAATGAGCTGAATACGCATGAGGATGGAAAGAAGCCGGCAGTCGAGGACGCTGAGGCTTCATGCGGTTTTGCCCTCTGGGGGGGGCTGTGTTTTAAAGTTTCTAAATATAGGAAGATGATGATGGAGGCGAGGCGAGCCTGAAAAGATGCTGTGTGTCTGTTTCTGATGAGCCGGACCGACGTGATGCGTCTGGGCTATTTTTACTCCCTCCATCCTCTGTCCGCTCCCTTCTCCAGCATTGACAAATTAACCATCTTAACGAGCAGCTTTAATTAGTCTGACTGCCGGAGGAAGAGAAGGGGCTACATAGGAGAAGTTGGGGGGTGACGTGACAAGAAAGTCGGTTTTATTTTTGGTCATTCCGCCCCAGGAAGTGATTGGAAAGGAGATTGATGAGGAGTGTGTGTGGGGGGGCGGCGGGGGGATGAAATGTTCCCATGATGCGATAAAAACCTGTTATTTCGGTGTTGTGGGGACCACTTTTGTTTTTTTTAGTCCCCACCAAAGGGAAAACTCAGTTCTATAAAAATCTGTGACTGCATTCATTGCATTCACTAAAAACAGGCAAAAATCTTGTTTGGTTACTTGCGGTTAAGGCTGGGTGGGGGTTAGGGTTGTCATTGCTGGGATTAGGGCTGTGCCCATGTAAATGACTGGAGAGTGCCCACATAGATAGAGATACCTAATCTGTGTGTGTGTGTATGTGTAAATGCGAGCGTGACCGTGCTGTCATGCATACGTGAGTGAATGATCACATGACCCGTGTCAATGAACACGTCTTCCCCCTCAACACACAGAATTCTGGGAAGCGATATATTCGGAGATCAGCTCCATTAATCACATCTGTTATTACAATTTCTTTGGTTTTAAAATGCCTTCGTTTTCTAATTTTTTCGTCATGTAAACATTTCCTGTGAATGTGTGCACACTGTTCCCCAAGACTGCGCCTCATCGACACGACCGCGACCCCTGAAGTGGGAGTAATTGTCTTGCTAATTATATGGGTATTAGAAAAGAATACGCTTTGTTCTTTGTTGCTGTGAGACGTAAGATCCTCGCAAGTTGGCAGCTGATTTTGAGAGGATTTCAGGGCTTTCGAAAGTGAGGCGTTAACACACACACACACACACACACAAACATGTTTGTAATTAAATCTTAGTGGGGACTCTCCATCCATTTCTATGGGGAAAACTCTAATCCCAACATGATGACCTTAACCCCTAACCAGCCCTAACCTTAACCATAAGTAACCAAACAAATTGAGACATTTTTAAGTTTTTGATTTCATTCACAGATCTTTGGGGGGACCTGAAATATGGTCCCCACAATGTCAAAATGACAGGTTTTTATTACATTGAGATGGAGGGTGTTTCCTCCAGGGCCAGAGATCTTTGGTTCTGGTGACATCTGGAGCTTCTAATTGAGCCTGATACCGCCGGTGATTTAACAATCTGTCCTAATCAGTTAGGTAAGCGCCATCTGGGCTGGAGCGCATGCTCTCATTGGGCTTCTCCGACTGAATCGATGTCCTCTGGCGGGATATATAAGTCAGGTCATTGTGAGGTGGGTAGGGGACCCTGGGGGGGGGCAGGGCGTCTGTGGGGTGGAGTGGATTAGGGGAGATGCTCCGTCTGGTGGAGACCTGGAGCAATATGGGTGAGGGAGGGGGAAGCTTCTCAAAGGTCAGATTCACTCAGAAGTGTAGATCGTTCCAGAAAACGGCCAAGGTTTGCGGTACCTCCTAACCAAGACCGAGGAGCCTTGAGGTAATTCTGGACAGGAGCGTCCAATGAAGGCGGCACTGAATGAGCACCGGGCAGATCAGTGAGGTGCATCCATCAGTGAAATCCAGAAGGCCTGGGACCTTCTGCAGTTCTTCGTGAACCTGCAAGCTGTAGGGTCTCAAAAACACGGCAGGAACTCAATTCTGGACCTGCAGATAGTTCCTGTGTGTTCTTCAAGAGATCCCGCGTGACCTGGTGAAGTAGGAATGGGCCTGGATGTGTATGTGGAAGAGGTTGGCATCTGGTGCGGCTCCCTTGGGGGGGCGGGGCGGGAGGGGGGTCCGCACCACTGTGGCAACAAGCGCAGAAACACCTGATCGAAAGGATCATGGGATTTCTCGGGGGGGGCGGTGGAGAAGGACAATGTAGCTCTGGGCTCCATAATGGCATCATGCTAGAGAGCCCCCCCTCTCCCTCCCTCCCTCTTCCACCCTCATTCCTCTCCTCTATCCCCCTCTCATCATCTCCGCCACTCCCGACACGTGTGTTACGGGCAGGGGCCCATGGCAGTGACGTCAGCTCACCTCCATGCCGGCGACTAGGCGTACTCTTAGGATTAATGTTGGCACAGTTCTGCAGAAGATTAACACGTAGAACAGACATTAAGGGTCCACCTGGAAACCGAGGATGACTCATAAAATGTGTCAACATTTGGTGCCATTCTATGGATAGTATACGATAGTGGGTTATGTAATGTATGTATCAGTAATAAACCATTTGGATAATGTCCTTCTCAGTGATGTTGTATCGTATGATGTAGGCTTTTGACAATCGCTATGGAAATCCTGGTCGCCATGGAAACAAGTTCCCCAGAGAACCTAGCAGCTGTTGCTATGGAGTAGTCATGGCAACGAGCAGTCAGGGGAGCAGAATGTAGCGGGGGGGGGGGGCCAACGGATCGCACCGCAGTAAAAAGAAAAAAAACCAAAACAAAAAAACTAGGTCGTTTTTAACTTGAGAAATGTAAAGTTACGTAAGGGTCAGTCAGGTATGAGCTCCTTCCAAAGTCGGGAGCAGGACGTGCCCTTGGCTTGTAGTACTGGGGGGGATGGCTTGATTTTACACAAAGTGCTTCCTAACCCCTAATCAAAAGGTGTGGGGGGGGGGGACACACACCCACCCTGAACCAGAGCTTTGAAGGTCGGGGGGCAGCGTTTTTTTTACGCAGTTGATGCTGATGTTCAACTTGGGTGTGGTTCAGTCTATGTGGTGATGAAGGGGGGGGGGGTTAAAATAAGGAGGGAATCGAAGAAGCAGCCGATAGACCATGAGTGGAGGCGGATAGATCTCGCCCCCCATAAACCCCCTGCCGCGATACAAGGAGGATTCCTATCCCGTTTCCTCCTACACATACAAAGACATGCTCTCTCTCTGTGAGCCCCTGCCAGTCGCCATGACACTGCAGTGCCAGCAGGGGGTGACCTCTGCCCCCCACCCCCCCGACTACCGTCCCAGTGTCCTGGAAAGACACCATAGGTGTGCACGTTTGTGTGTGTGGGGAGGAAGCCGATTACATAACTAGGCTGGAGCTGATCCAGGGCTATGTGCCTGAACTGTTTGACTGCCTCTCTTTTTTTGGGAGGGGTTGTTCTGGATTGTGCCAAACAGTGACAGATAATGAGGCCTCACCGACAAAACAGCAAAGATACTTCATCCTGTTCAGAATTTCTGCCTTTTCTCTTCTCTGTAACCTAAGACTTTATAAAGCGAAGTTCTCTTGACAGCTTGGCGTTTTCGTATTTTTTATGCTGAAGAGCTTATTGAATTTCTCCTAGTGGGAAACTTTTTAAAGGTGATAATTAGGTTGTGTCTCTTTTTTAGGAATGCTGTATTCTGTTCCTCGTGTTTAATTTGATTTGCATTGCTGAACATCCTCCGAGCTGCAGCTGGTGACTTATAAGCAACACAAACACACATCTGGCCAGGTGCCACAGACCTGTAAACAACACAAATACACACCTGGCCAAGTGAGAACACCTGATGATATTTATATGTTGAACACATGCTTGTATAGTCTGCTGGAAGAGTTGAGGTGTGTTGTTGTACTTTATTTCGTAAGGAATCAAACACAAAGAATAAAAAATGACAGGCAGCAGGGTGGTGAAATACGTTATTCAAGCCAGCTGAGTCGCGAGGCCCCAGTGGCAGCAGCCAACTGGGGCTTATTGACAGGAGATGGCCAGCAGGAGGCGCTGTGGACAAAGAGCTGAACCCATTAGCCAATTAAAATCCTTGGAGGGGAAACACTCTGTTACCTCTGCCAATGGCAGAAAGGGTATTAAACGTGAATGAGTGCAGCAGAAGGCCCATGGACACAGATGGATGCCATCTTCCTCCGTAATGCCACTAGCATCTGGGATTCAGATAGGGGGAGTCTGAGAGGAGCCACTTTGGTTTGAGAAGGTGCTGCCTGCAAAAAAAACATGCACAAGTTTGGTGGCACAGGGTAACGTACAGGGAGTTTTCTGCCCTTTCTGAGTTGGAGACCGGAAGCATCTTTAAGCTACATATCAGGCCTGCACTCCACACTGCACCTGAACTAAGCAGGGACGCTTTATTTAGGGCAGTGTTTCCCAACCCAGTCCTCGGGGAACCCCGGACAGTCCAAGTTTTTGCTCCCTCCCGGCCAATCAGGAACACCGAATACCTGGTACAGGTGCGCTGGGAGCTGAGAAGATCCAAAAACGTGGACTACCTGGGGTTCCCCGAAGACTGGGTTGGGAAACACTGATTTAGGGTTTTGAATCCTGAGGGGAGGAGCTCGTCCAGGCCATGTGACCAAGATTGTCTCTACTGATTGGTTCTGATGGCCTCTCGTTTTCAGTCAGTGTCACACATTGGTGTTTTCTGCCTTATTCCAAGTGACCCAGCTGACACCAGCCCCAAGACCCTCGGCCACCTCCTGTCCTCCTTTTGTCCTTGAGGCACTGATCCAGAGTTTAATTTTGTCCACTTTCCAAGTCAAACCCTTATTTTTTGTGATTGCATTTGCATTGTGTGAGTGTTGCCCAACACCTATCCCCACCCCCTCCTCTACTGTCCTTGAAAAGGTTTATTTTTCAAAAGACCCATGATCCCCTGCCAAGTCCCTGTATCACATGGTTCCACTGGCCGCCCCAATCCGAGACCCTCGCTGCACGCGGTATATGGTTCCGTGCCCTGCGATGTCGGTGGTCATGGAAATTGCACTGGAAGGCACAGAATGCAGGCTGTGCCTCATGAGACTGAATCCTAATGGCTCTGTGTTTCCTGACAAGGCTGGATCATTAAGGGTTGGAGCATTAATGACATATGTACCATGTGCATGTCTGTGTGTGTCATTATCAGAATGAAAACATTTCCCATAATGCACTGGCGCATTTATGCATCACACAGGTTCGCTCTGAAGCTCTCGTTCAATATGTATATCTCCCGCCCCCCCACCTTTCTCTCTCTCCAGGCCAATTCCCCTCCAGTGGTCATCAACACGGAGACGCTCGATGGCTCCCCCTATGTAGGTTAACAGCTTGTTTTTATCTCAGCTCTCTAGCCAACCTGCCAGTGTCTTTGTCACTCTCCCACTCAAGTGTTCTGTTGCCCCAGCTGACCTCTCAGTGTTCTGTTGCCCCAGCTGACCTCTCAGTGTTCTGTTGCCCCTGTTACTACTGCTCTCTCTCCCACTCAGTTTTGCATTTTTTCTCGGTCATGTCTCTAGTTTCTCACTCTCTCAGTGCTCTATTACCCTTCTAGCTGGTCTCTCTCCCTCTCAGTGTCCTGTTACCCCTGTCATTGGTCTGTCTCTCTCTCAGTGCCCTGTTATCTCTGTTGCTGGTCTCTTTCCCTCTCAGTGTTCTGTTACCCCCCTGGCATTCTTGACCCCCACCTTTTTACCTGCTGACCCTGTCCTCACTCCTCTTTCTTCTCTTCATTTCTTATCTTTCTCCTCTTTCTTCTCTTCATTTCTCATTCCATTTCAATTCCTCATTTGATTGCCTCCCCCCACCAGCCGACACCCATCTGCTCACTGCCCCCACATGCTGTCGTGCCCCCCCCTTCATGCGAGACATGTCTGTTCATACCTACAAGTGCCCCGTGTTCTGCGTCTGACTCTGCATGTTCCAACGTTAATACCCCCCCACTGATTTCCAGTATGTTCCAGTCTGTCCCCCCCTCCTCTCCCATTGATTTTCAGTATGTTATGGCTTGTGCACCATTGTACCTCAGAATGTTCCAGTACACACAAACCGCTATGTGTCAACAAGCTCAGACATATGTTGAACATAAGACATGCTGTGTACTATAGCCTTGCTCATTAATGTATTATTTGATATGGATACTACTTTTACTTAAATAAGCCTTTTAAGATATATTTCACTTTGTCTGGAAGTAGATTTTGCTTTAAAACCTCTCTGTTTTGTGTTTCTGTTCATCTTTGATAAGACTTAAAGGGTCTTTTTCAGCACAGTGTACACTAAACATTATGCTGTCTTGTTATACTGGTTTATAAGAGAACAAATGTAATGACTAAAACAGGTTATTATTATCCAAAGTTATTAATGATTGCTTATTTAGTAATACAGCATATATTTGTACATAAATAAAAGGAAATATAAATATTATGAAATATAAACAAACAGGTGGCACTGAAACATGGTTTCGGCTGAGTGGGGTGAGTCGGCGCCCTCTGCAGGGTCACACGGTTCTCTGCGGGCTTCCCGCTGGTTTCCGCTATGTAAAAGTCTGCGAAAATGCAAAAAACGCTTTGTCTGAAGGCATGGATCTTATGCCCCCCAGGTGAACGGGACCGACGGGGAAGTGGAGTATGAGGAGATCACACTGGAGAGGGTAAGGCAGCCTATGGCAGGCGCCCAGCAGTGCCTCAAAATCTCACCGTATCATGACTCGCACAAATCGAACCCAAACCCACCCGGTGTTTAGCTGTGTGTTTGCGGGACCGCGGGTGGGAGTGTCAGGCACACCTCACGGGGATGGGTGGTTCCCTGAGTTAGAAACCCTTCAGCTCAGCACCCCTGAGGGCCCGTCTCATTTTTCATAGACCCAATAACCTACCGGAACCATGATAATATTTTTATCTGTTGAGTGGTGGCAGATGGAGGCAGAGTACCAGTAGGTAATGAGGTTAATGATTGTACAGATCAGCTGCGCTGCTGTGTCAGGAACTGCAGCAGCGTTCCTCAGCACTGAGACATGGTCTGTTTGTCACCTGATTTTTTTTAGCAGCTGGGGGATCTAAATCCTGATGTGCAGCTGTGTGCGCGTATGTGTGTGTGCCTGCACATGATGTGCGGTCTTGTATTTACCACATTGTGGGGACCAAATACTTTTTAGCTCAGGGTAATACCCATAGAGATGGATGGAGAGTCTCCATAATGATAGGAATATGTGAACTCCACATGTGTACATGTGTTGGTTTGTAGGGCAACTCAGGCCTGGGCTTCAGCATTGCTGGGGGGACTGATAACCCTCATGTTGGGGACGACCCCAGCATCTTCATCACCAAAATCATCCCGGGGGGTGCAGCCGCTCAGGACGGCAGACTCAGGTGTGTGCCAGTTTCCTCCTCATCTTCGCTCGGCTCTCATTACCCGTCACCGTAGCAACACATGCCGCGACGCACCAGTAGGTTGTCGGTTCTGAGCCCGGGAGGCAGCTGCCAAGCCTTTAATTGGTTTAATCCTGCTGTGTGAAACCCATCCTGCTCTTCTATACATCACGACACACGAAAGCATCTCCGAAACAGAAAAACCATGCTCTGTGTCTCTCTGAGTCCTTTATGCTACATTTATCTGTGGAGTGTGCTGCCATGTGTAGATCATCCCCATGTGTGAGACTAATGTTTGACTGTAATATGCCATCCACTCATTTATTCAAGGGGCTTTCACACATTCTGATTGGTGCTGCGAGCTGATGGTTCCCTCCCAACAGACATCTGCACAGGGGACTGTCAGGGCATGCATCCGCTGTGGGGTTTGAACATAAACCCTCCTTGGCGCACTGGTGCTGTTCTCTACACCCTGCAGCCCTGGAGGTTTTATCCTGGTTACCCGTGGCGATAACTAGTACATTATAGTGACTAAAGCTGGTGAGTAAATCTGGGTATGTAACCAGTACTCAGCGATTGTTTCTGTTTTGGTAGAACGGAGGTTTGACCCCCCCTCTCCCCCGGAGATTCAGACAGACATTTCGCAAAGCCGAACCATCGGGGAAGCGTAAGGGCGGGCCGAGAGAGACTCCAGGCTAAATTTAGCGGCATGTTGCCAAAATGAGCCTCCAGAACCTCCATCCCCCACCCTCAGCAGGGCAAGCGGTGGCAGAAACTGCGGGCAGCCGGGAATGAGAAAGGATGCAGAGGTGACATAGCCCCGGGGGATTATGGATACTGTAAAGCCCAGGTGTGCGTTCAGAGCTGGTCTGGGGAGCATCGGCTTTTTCAACTTCTTAACATATTTCCCACCCTCTTTTGGTAAACTGTACTCCGTCCACGGTGGTATCAAAGCTCCATTCTCCCCCTGACCTCCTCTGTGCGGGCCGGGAGGGTGACACACACCCTTCGGGGCCATTATGTCCCCACACTCCTGTGACACTAACACACAGCTGCAGCCCCGGCGCTGGGTTATGAGAATCAATTAACAAAAATGCCACGCAAAGTTAATCGCAAGGCCGTGGCATTTCTCGCTGTGCTTGCGCCGTTCCCGCAGTTACAGCTCTTTTCGTGCAATGACGTTTACGTCAGTGATTCCATTCGCCACGTTTACACGGTCGCCGGCCCTGTTGATACGTGAGTTCAGAGCTGAGGGGGTCTTACTGAAAGGTAGCTAGAGCTGCTTTATTAAAGGGGCAGAGCCACTGACCCTAATGGGCCATGCTTCATTAAACAGCACTGCAACTTTAAATGCTGGGACTCACCAACATGTATCAGAAAAAAATCTGAACCCAAGATGGCCAACCAGGCAGCAAGGAGGACAAGTGAAATGCACACCTCCTCCTGTCCCCATAGTGTCAACGACAGCATCCTGTTTGTGAACGATGCTGACGTGCGGGAGGTGACACACAGCCAGGCCGTGGAAGCCCTGAAGGAGGCCGGCGCCATCGTCAGGCTCTACGTGATGCGGAGGAAACCGTGCTCTGAGAAGGTCACCGAGATCAAGCTCATCAAGGGGCCCAAAGGTGACAGGAGCTTGTGGGGTCAAATCCCTAGTGCGGTTAGGCTGTTTCACCTTTGTTCATGCAATAGGGCATTTCTGCTGTACCCTTGTTCCAGCAGTAGGGCATTTCTGTTGTTCCCTTGTTCATACAGTAGGGCATTTCTGTTGTTCCCTTGTTCATACAATGGGGAACTTCCATCGTACCCTTGTTTCTGCCATAGGGCATTTCCACTGTGCCCATGTTCTGACAATAGGGCACTTTTGCTGTACCCTTGTTCTGACAATAGAGCTGCTTCTTCTATACCCTTGTTCCTACAATAGGGCAATTCTGTTGTATCCTTGTTTCTGCAGCTGCTGAAGTTTGTGAAATTTGGGTAGAGGTGTCTGCTTACTAAATAAGTGAAGTTTGTGCGTTTTTCGTTTAATCAGTAAATCATTAAGAGACTGTGTGATGCAGTGCAGTGATGAATCGACGGGCTATCCGTCCCCGACGACGGCGCTGATGGGTCTGGGTTTGCTCGCAGGCCTGGGGTTCAGTATAGCAGGGGGAGTGGGCAACCAACACATCCCTGGCGACAACAGCATCTACGTCACCAAGATCATCGAGGGCGGGGCCGCTCACAAGGACGGCCGGCTGCAGATCGGGGACAAGATTCTGGCTGTGAGTCGATTCCCCGACGCGTACAGGGACGTCGCCAATGGGTCGTGTACCACACATGCATGCAGGAGATGGGATGGGTTAATGTCATTTGCAGGAAAGAGCAGTAAGTATTATTAGACATGTTTAGCTGTGTAAAGTCACTGCACACAGTAAGGCCACCTGCAAATTGAACACACAATTGACACGTACGCACTGAGACACCATGCCCCTCCCCGCCTACAGCAGGGCGGCGCCCTTCCTCACATCTTCCCTAGCTGTATTAAGATTAGTCCGATCTGCCGGGACCGAAAGCATTTTCACCAGCATCACAAAAATATGCTCAGTGGGGACTGAAAGATACTAAATGTCTGGCTGCATGGAATGTGCATTGTTTGCTGGAGCGACAACACCCCCTGATGTCCATGTAGGGAATTGCAGCTGGGCTGCCATTCGTAGCTAACAGCTGTTCGACATGGTCGACCGTATCGTTTTCATTCTGAAGATCTTGACTTGAGAGCAGGGGGTATCCTCAGCTGGCGATCGTCGTCCAGCAAGGCGTGGCAGGTATGAGCGACACGCACCTGAAGCTCCATGTGCCTGCGATGCCCCCTGCAGGTGAACAATGTGTGCCTGGAGGACGTGATGCACGAGGACGCGGTGGGGGCGCTGAAGAACACGGCGGAGGTGGTGTACCTGCGGATAGCCAAGCCCAGCTCGCTGTACCTTACCAACTCCTACAACCCTCCTGACATAACCAGCTGTGAGTCACGGCCCACCACGCTCACGCGTGTGCATGTCTGCACGTGTGTCAGCGTGCGGCCTCCTAATCTCCTCCCCCCTCTCCTGCCCCCCTCAGCATACTCCCCACACCTGGACAATGAGGTGGGCCACTCCAGCTACCTGGGCTCGGAGTACCCACAAGCCCTGACCCCCACATCTCCAAGCAGGTACTCGCCAGTCATGAAAGGCATGCTGGGAGAAGACGAGATCCCCAGGCAAGTCTCCGCCCACCGTGCAACCCCCCATCGCTCTTCTGTTTTTCCTCATCCTATCCCCCTTTCCTGTCGTTACTCCCATAGTGTTGCACACTGAACAAATGAATGTTCTGTAACAAACAAAAACATAACAATAAGCACCTGGATGGATGGATGGATGGATGTGATTTACCTGTCGGCTACAGTTTACTCCCTCCTCTATTTCACACCCTTCCACGGGGACCTGTTTCCATCGCCCCATTATCGCACTCATAAAACACCCCCCCGCCCCCGCCCATAATCCCCTGTGCACCTGCCGAACCGGCCCGGTCTGCCTGCAGGGATCCCCGCAGAGTGCTGATCCACCGAGGCTCCACCGGCCTCGGCTTCAACATCGTTGGCGGCGAGGACGGCGAGGGGATCTTCATCTCCTTCATCCTGGCTGGGGGGCCGGCCGACCTGAGCGGGGAGCTGCGCAAGGGGGACCAGATCCTGAGTGTAAGTCCCCCCCCCAATCTCCCTCCCTCATTCGCTGGGAGCCTGGGGCTATATTACGTGGCCTTCACCTCCATGCCTGCCTCTGGGCTGCAGCCGCCGTCTTTTGCACAGTCTCTTCCTCTTTCTCTCTCTCTCCTTTGCCCCAATTCTCCAGTGTCTGCTCTTATCCCTTCATCTCTTTTTCAATTTGTTCCACTTGATTACCCCCCCGCCCCCACTACCGTACATCCTGGGGTCTTTCACTGGCCCAATAGGGACCCAGACCTAATGTGGGCGATGTGTTATGAAGGGGTCCCTTCCTGCGAGTCGTCCGTCTCTCCCTCCCTCTCTCCCTACTTCTCCCACTCTCTCTCGCCCCCACGTCTCCCCGTTCACCTCACTGCCGCTCCGCTGACGTTCTCATCAAGAATAACATGACGTCCCGCCAGTGAAATCCAGATCAGTACAGCAGTAGGGCTCCAGCATAAAATGAAGGGCAAAAATTCACCGGCACGCAACATGATAATAATATCTTGCTCAAGCCCATCTTACTGACACCTAGCTGTCATTAGCACTGCGTCCACAGGTGGCAGCAGTGAGCACATAGGAGAGTAGCCAGAGGCAGCTGAGGCTGAGATCAGCTGCAGGATGCTGCAGTGCACACACGGCCCAGGTGGGCAGCGGCGCGGGATTGAGGTGTGTTCCAGCGGTGGGGGTAGATGGCTGTTGTGATTGGTTGAGGCCCCGAGGTAGGAGGGCAGACACATTAGATCCACCCTGATGCCTGTGATCCTCGCTCCATACCTCTCGGGGTAATTTTGACTCAATGTGGGTCATACTGACCGCTACAATATGCCCCTCCCCCCCAAGGTAAATGGCGTGGACCTGCGCACGGCCACACACGAGCAGGCGGCAGCAGCGCTGAAGAATGCCGGGCAGACCGTCACCATCATTGCACAGTACAGACCGGAGGGTGAGTGCAGTGCAGCACAGTACAGACCAGGGAGTATGGTATGGTACAGACCAGAGAGTACGGTGTGGTACAGACCAGAGAGTTCGGTGCAGTACCACAGAGAGGCTGTGTGTGATACAGGACAGCCTAGTGGGTGAGTACAGTACAGAGCAGGGCATATGATGCGGTACAGACCAGGATGAATGATGCGGTACAGACCAGAATATATGGAATATACAGTCCAGGGATTATGGAATGTGTGTGGTCTGTGTTTGTTACGCCACACATACACTTCAGTCAGGAGGTGTGTCACACAGAGACCACACATCCTGACTGGAGTGTGTGTACGCCTCTTTTCAGAGTACAGCCGCTTCGAGGCAAAGATCCATGACCTGAGAGAACAGCTATTGAACAGTGGGATGGGCTCAGGAACCACCACGCTGAGGAGCAACACCAAGAGGGGCTTCTACATCAGGTACCTGAGGGTTCGCCTCTTTGACCAACACACCAGTATATGACCTTGAAGAGTATCAATAAGGAAATTTAGTGTAATAAAGGGACAGGCATTAAAGTAGTTAAGAGTACAGGCTTGTAACCTGGAGAGTCCAGCCCCAGAAAATCTCTGCTGTTGCACTGTAGTGTTATGGTACTTGCACCCCTACAGTGAACAGATAACAAGTCACCCAGGGGCATGTGACACTGTAGCAGGCAGTGGTGATGTTCGTCTCCCTCTCCTCCTGCTTGTATAAATACGGTGACTCACATGTTGGCGTCCCTTCTCCTTGTCAGGGCCTTGTTTGACTATGACAAGACGGCAGACTGCGGCTTCCTCAGCCAGGCGGTAGGCTTCCACTTTGGCGAGATCCTGCACGTGCTCGACTGTGGGGACGAGGAGTGGTGGCAAGCACGGCGCGTCAGCGCCCAGGGGGAGGCTGATGAAGTTGGCTTCATACCCAGCAAGAGGAGGTCTGCCTTTTACTTGTGTGCTCTGCCTGTCTGCCAGTCTGCCTTGTCAGTGATCGGGGCTTTCTATCAGTCAGTTTGTCTGTGTTAGGCAGTTTCAGTCTCTGTCTGCCTGTCAGTTTGTATGACTGTTTATTTGTCTTCCTGGTAGTCCTTGTCAGGCAGTTTCAGTCACTATGTCTGCCTGTCAGGGTGTAACTGTTTATTTGTCTTCCTGGTAGTCCTTGTCAGGCAGTTTTAGTCTTTGTCCATCTACCAGTTTTTGTATTGCTGTTTATTCGTCTGCTTGGTAGTTTGTGTCAGGCAGTTTCAGTTTCTGTCTGTCTGTCTGTCAGTTTTTTTTTTAATCACTCTTAATTTGTCTTCCTCTTAGTCTGTGTCAGGCAGTATTGGGGCCTCTGTGTCTCTCTATTTATCTCTGTCATTGCATCAATCTGCTTGTCAGTCTATGTCATCTGACACCATCATCAGAAAATAATAACTCATGTCCCCAAACCCTCTCTGTTTTCCCCCTCAGGGTAGAACGGAAAGAGTGGTCTCGGCTGAAGACAAAAGAAAGGGTGAGCATGAAAGATGAGTTTCAGACATTCTTGAGGGCTTATAAAACCTTCCAGGAGCCCCTGACCTCTGAGCGAAAGAGCGGGCATCCCTGTGTCTGAAATACCCTGCTAAGAAGCGGCGAAGGAACATTTCCTCTGCATTGCAACTTTTTCATTTATTTTCTGCAGCGACCTAATGCGTGTGTGTGTGTGAGTGAGTGAGATTATGTGTGTGAACCTGCCCCCCTCTCTCTCACCCTATCACTCCCTCTTTCCCTCTCTGCTGCACTCCCTTTCTCTGACGCAGGACCGCAGCCGAGACAGTATAGGATCCTCTATAGGTAAAGTCCCGTGGGGAAGGTGCTGTGACATCATGCCGACCAACCTGACACTCACTGACAGCTCTTTTTTGGTGATGTTTCCTCTTTCAGGGAGAGAGGACACGGTGAAAAGCTATGAGACTGTCACGCAGGTAGAAGGTAAACGAAAGTGTTCAGTTCTGCTTGCGCCCTTTCTCAAGTTTAAACAGAAAAGGTGTTAATTACACCACTCTGAGGCCGCAGCTGACTGGATACAGAGTGCGTCGTGTATAAAGCTGTTAGTTTATAAATCATGCCTTTTCTTGAAATGTCACTAATAAAGGATAATTATACGCATAAAGTAACCTGATGACAAATTTGTGGTTTCCTATGTAGCTGGGCACAGCAGAGTGGGCGTGCCTTGGCTTATTTTTAACCCCACCTCCTTGTGTCCCATTGCTTAGTTTCTCTTTTTGCCCCCCCCCCCTTTACCCAGTTCATTATGCACGGCCAATCATCATCCTGGGCCCCACAAAGGACAGGGTGAACGACGACCTGCTGTCCGAGTTCCCTGACAAGTTTGGCTCCTGTGTCCCCCGTAAGTACACACAGGACAGGGCACTGGGACACAGGCGTTACTGGGAAATGAGGGACACAGATTCACCTGAAAGCATGTTAGTTGGATTTAAGGGGGTGGGTGGCACTGGAAGAAACCCACACAGAGTCAGGGCCGGGATTCAAACCCCCAACCCTGGAAGTGTGAGGCTACAGTAGGACCCACTGAGCCACTTTGACACCCTAGGGGCAACATCTCATATGACTTTATCATCATAAGGTATCGTCATATATAAATATCCATCCATCCATTATTGTAACTGCTTAATCCCCACTGGGTTCGCAGGGGGCCCGGAGCCTATCCCGGGAGCAACGGGCGCAGGCGGAAACCAACCCTGGGCGGGCGCCAACACACCGCAGGGCGCACACACTCACACAGCCTATAAATATCCTATTTTTTATATTTAGTTGGGCATAATTTCCATTCAAGTGCAGCGCCATCCATCTCTTAATCGTAACGGTTGTGCAGTTTAATTGGCTCACATGCTAACATCTGGTCCTGCCCCCCCAGACACCACACGGCCCAAGCGGGAGTACGAGGTGGATGGGCGGGACTACCACTTTGTGTCGTCGCGGGAGCAGATGGAGAAGGACATTCAGGGCCACCGCTTCATCGAGGCGGGCCAGTACAACAGCCACCTGTACGGCACCAGCGTACAGAGCGTGCGGGAGGTGGCTGAGCAGGTGGGTGGGGCCAGGGCAGGCAAGTGGGGGGACTGGGGGCGAGGCATGATGGTGGGTAGCACTGGGGGTGGGGCGGACAGGTGGCTAAGCAGGTGGGCAGAGATGAAGGCAGACAGGTGGGGAAGCAGGTGGGCAGGGAGGTCAGAAGGTGGCTAAACAGGTAAAAGGGTGGGGGGGGCAGATGGGAGGGGTGACAGGTTGTTTAGAGGATGGGCATGTGGCCGGGGTAATCAAGTGCATGGGGCAGGTTCATGGCTGAGTGAGTTCAAGCAGGCTACAGCTTCTGCTGCAAGGGGCGGGCAGGGAACTGGCTAAGCTAGCGAGTGGGCCCTGGCGCACATCAGGCATGACGATAGTCAATGTAGACCTGTTCAGGGAGTGCTCTTGGCATTTCTGGCGAGACTGTCTGATCTGAGTGGCTCGCCCCATGTTGTCTCTCTTGCCTGTGTATCCGCTCACCCATCGAGCAGCAAGGGAAGCACTGCATCTTGGACGTGTCGGCCAACGCCGTGAGGAGGCTGCAGGCCGCCCAGCTTCACCCCATCGCCGTCTTCATCCGGCCCAAGTCGCTGGAGAACGTCCTGTACGTAAGGCTTATGCCGTCAGCCACCCTCTGCTGTAAATGGACCGGTCCGCAGCTCTGACAAACCCCCCGTCATGCTGTCTTGCAGAGAGATCAACCCTCGCCTGACTGAGGAGCAAGCTCGTAAAGCCTTTGACCGTGCCATCAAGCTGGAGCAAGACTTTATTGAATGCTTTTCAGGTGAGATGGCCACCTTGTGTCCGGGAGGGTGTATTACACCCTTAATGAGGGACCATCATAAAGCTTTCCGATATGTAGCTCTGATTTGTACTTAAAATACTTAATTTCTTAGCACATTTTTCTTCACTGGAATATTAAAAATGCCCCACCCCGCTCCTTACTGAGTCACTATCTCCCGTGCACAGCCATCGTGGAGGGAGACAGCTTCGAGGAGGTCTACCACAAGGTCAAGACTGTAATCGAGGAGCAGTCTGGTCCCTACATCTGGGTTCCAGCTCGGGAGAGACTCTGAGACTCTGGCGCTTTGCCCCCTCCAACCCAAACCGATGTCTGCACCCGCGACTCACCCATCTGTCCATCCCCACCCACGCTCCGAGAGAGAGAGAGAGACAGAGAGTGAGATGGAGGTGCAGACAGACAGATACAGAGACAGACTGACAGAGACTGTCCAGCTGTGCAGTGCTCAGATCCTGCCCCAAAGAAAAGGGATACCGACACAGTGATGGGTCGTGATCTTACACCTTTCTGGTGAGAAGGAAACGGAAAATAAGCATTTAGGGCCTTGTGGGGACAGACACATAAGGTGGCTTCGACAGCCCTCATTCTCCTTCACTGTCCCTCCCGCGCGGGCGGGGCGGGGGGTGGGGGGGGGGGGGGGGGGGGGGGGGGGGGGGGGGGGGGGGGGGGGGGGGGGGGGGGGG
>JAODKC010000065.1:210578-222274 GCA_026777985.1 Mormyrops attenuatus | reverse complement strand
ATGCATTGCAATTAAAGTGATAACACTGTGCCCCCCCCCCCCCCCCACACACCGCCCCCCCCCTAAACCCCCCCCCCGGTGCGGGACACAACGGTGCCCCCCCCCCCGCCCCCCCCCCACGGGGCCCCCCCCCCCCCCCCCCCCCCCATTTGCTCTATAATGAGCCATTGTTTTACTGGAATGTTCTATAGGCGCTCCGAGTCGAACTTTCCCAAAAATGAATGTATCTTTCCTCTCCTGCCCTAGTTCGGCAATGTAGGTCAGGACTTGTATGGCTTTGTCATACGAGATGGCCACTTCATCCCGAGCGCCCCGAGGTGAGAGCCCTGACTCCCCCATTTTTTTAAATAAATCTCTCATATCGGTTATTGATGAGTCGCTCCGCCGCTCCGGGCGGTTTACATTTTCGATTTGCTTAGTGCAAACTTTTCAAATCCCAGTTCCCCGGATTCACTTTGCCAAGTTATTTTTCCTCCTCATAATGAATTACGCCTAAATTTGCTATTTCTAAAAAAACAGCGTAAATACCCTTGTAAATATGGCGCATATCGCTAATGCTGTGGGGTGATTTTCTTAACACTGAAAAACAATGCACGATGTTTTTGGTTGTTAGTCTAAATGAAGCGGCGAGATGATATTGTGATATATTAATTATGTATGAATTATGGATTATGGACAATGGGTCATTTGTACACTTTTATGCGTTTGGATTTACACGGCAGCTCAAATTACGGTCTTTCACCGGGGTGCAGCAGCTTCTGTTAGCGTCGTGGGGGATTTAACAAGGACGTCAGCATCCAGCAGCACCCCCCGCCCCCCCAGACGGCCGTGAGGTCGCCGTGTCGCTCCCCGAGCCTACGGTGAACGCTGCAGCGTTCTGCATTAATTTCAGTTCATTCCGGTTAATCTGGTTCCCTCTTCCTGCTTATTACAGAAACGTTTTTGCCTCGAACCCAACAGGGGCACTAAATTGTTTCTCCAACAATAAACACGTCAACGAGATTTTAATCTTAGTGCAGCGCACCGGCGGAATACACAGTGAAATTAATAAACGCGAGGTGTTAGATGCGAGCTCTAGCAGATGTCCTAAGCAAATTTCAAGCTTGTTAATAAATGTAAAGTATAATAATATAGAGACTAAAATCAAGCCGATCACCTCGTGCGTTTCATTAAGGTCCGCTTCAAAGCGGAAGGGGTCACAGCGCCCCCCGCTGCAGCCAGCCAGAGGAAAACCGAATCAGAGTTTTTCTGTTGATTAAGTGGGTCGTAAATCAGAATCCAGAAGAAGTCAGGTCAGTTTTTTTTTTACCGCTCTCCCCTCCAATAAGAAGCCTCCTACTGCTTAAAAGTGGCTGGCTTATGATGACAATCCTGTTACCTGATTTATCCTTTCTATGTCCCCCAGCACCCGTGCATGGTACCAGAGCCATCGTGGGGGTGCTGCGCATCCCTGCCGTGTCCTCGTTGGGGCTCGGGGACAAAGGCCTCCTTTAACATCGGGCCCGTTGTCTCCCCCCCCAGGCCCCCGCCGTGGCGCGCCCCCCCCCCCCCCTCCCCATTATCAGTTACACCACCATCAAAGCGTCGCACCCCCTGAAGCTCCGTGGGGGTGGGGGTTGGTGTGACTCTGTGTGCAAATGTTTGCCCCCTGGGGGGTCCACTGGAAACCAGCTCCTCTCTCAGCTTCTGGCCGTACTCGACCATGTCCCTTGTTGGTTATACAGTAGCCAGAGCCGGTTGGCAGCTGACTGGCCCCCCTGCTGTCACCGCCATGCCCCCCACACCTGCCCCCCCCATTCCTGAACGTTAACAGATGACAGTAGCCCTCTCCAGCACTGCATCATGGGATCTCTTCTCAGAGACATTTGCCCATTGTTATGAGCAGGAAATGGGAGAGGATATATTTTTGGTGGGGGCATTAGGTCACACAGACGGTGTGATGTCAGTGAGGGTCAGTCGTTCCTGTTTTTAGAAGCCAGCATCTATCTGTTACTGTCTTTGTGGGGGGGGTGTTGTAATGTTCTGCAGGCTTTAAAGTTCCTGTTTTTTTTGGGGGGGGGGGGTGTTGTTCCCTTGACAAGGACGGCGTTGTGGTTGCATGACGACTCCCAGATCTGCATAGGCGCCTCTCGCACGTTCCCCCTTCACATGTAACACACCGTTGCAGCGTACGCATTCCTTCACATGACGTCCGCTTCCGGCACATTCTCAGCAGAGGCCTGCTCTCTGAATGCATTTTTTTTATTGCGCCACATTTTATTGGATTTCTACTCTAAATGGCATTTTACCTCAAGTGCTCCTGTAACAGATTACTGCCGATGTAAAATCATAAGCTTGTAAGCTGGCTGCGCCGGTCTTGAGCAGGTAATTTAATACCATAACAACATGCGATCGCAATTCTCCCCAGAGCCTCCATGCACTGTCTCACATTGCACAGTGATGAATATTAAAGCAAAATAGCGATTAAGATGCGCCGTTCAATGCATGTGAATTAATACATGTGTTGCTTGTATTCAGTTATGTTTGGAATGCAGTGCAGTTCCTGTGATGAATTTAACATGACATTTAAAAGCAGTCAGTTAATGCAGTGCATGCTTGTAAGACATTCTGAACAAAGCAGAGATTTCCACCATGTCTGATTTAGTTTTTACTTGGAGCTGAAGGACATGAGAGAAATCAGGGTCAAGAAGCGTAAGCAGTGTGTTCTGTACTGAAGTGGTGTTGTTATGGTGATGTACTCTGACAGTGTATGCGTCACTATGGTGATGTACTGTGGCAGTGTATGTGCTGTGGTGGGGATCTACTCTGACAATGTATATGTTGCTATGCTGTTGCACTGTGACAGTAAATGTGATATTATGGTAATATACTATCACAGTGTATATGTCGCCATAATGATGCACTGTGTCAGTGTGTTACTATATGGTGTTGCACCATGACAGTGTGTATGTTGCTATGGTGATGCTCTGTGACAATTTATGTGTTGCTATAGGGATGCCCCGTGACAGTGTATGTGTTGCTATGGTGATGCACTGTGACAATGTATCTGTTGCTATAGTAATGTACCGTGACAGTGTATGTGCAGCTATGGTCTTGCACTGTGAAATGCATCTGTTGCTATGGGGTTGCACCTTCACAGTGTGTATGTTGCCATGGTGATGTCCTGTGACAGTGTATGTTGTTGTGATGTTATTATGGTTCTGTACTGGTGCTGCGTTACTGGATAATCGTTCTTTGCCTCTGCGGTTCCACAAACACACCTGGAGGTCTTACATTAAACACTTTCCTTTTCCGAAGTTCAGCCCCTACTTGCCTTTGCCTCCCCAGACAAAAAAAAACAACAAAAAAAATCAATAATTTTCAGGTCTCAATCTGTTTTTCTCTTCCCACCATTCACGAAACGATTCATTTCAGATGCTACGGGTTACCAGTGGTTTTTACTCTCTGTACCCTATCCTTCGCCTTCCCATCTTTCACACAATAAATTATTTTGCCTTCTCACTCTATTACTTCAATCCGAGATTGCCGACATAAGGTTAAAAACTACCCTATATCCATCAATCGCCATGGCAACATAGCAGTTTCATGTTAATTCCCCCAAAATGATTTTAATTCCCAATTAAAATTCAATCGCACTAGGAGACAGATTAAGGACGACCACAGCTGTGTACAACAGCGTAACCTTGGTAACCATTCATGACATCTTAAAAGAGAAGCTCAACTACCACCATAAATATAATGCATTAATTGCAAGAATATTGTAATTATGCAGATATTTTGTGATTATAATTCAATTCAAATAATTCGCCATGATCCTTATTACCGAAATTTTGTTGGAATACTTTAATATTAAACAGTTTTATTGTTTACTGGAGCCGTGATTTGCAATGGAAATATAATGTATTAAATTTGCCTCATTTGTGGAACATGTTCCGTGGCATTAAGGTCTATATACGGATTTCATGTTTGCTGGTTTCATTTTCTTTGGTTGCTGATATAAAAAAGAAACCCAACGCAATGTTCCAAACGGCTTTACTGGCGGATTAAGACAATCTGCCGCGTCCCGGCGCCGCGTGGAGGTCCGAAACGGAGTCGCCACGCTCCCCGCGTTGAAGGAGGAGTCCGCTCCGGTGAAATCCGGCTAAGAGCGGCCCGGAGGCACGAAAAGCGGCTCGGCTCGGTCCGTTCGCTCGGAGATGCTGCTGGGAGCTGGTGGAGACGCCCACTCCTGGAGAGGGCCAGAACATGTGACTCACTATGGATAAAGGTGTCAGCTGGAGGGATAATTGCCTCCAACGTCGGAATGCGGATTGAAATGGATGCACTCGATTCCCCCCCCCCCGTCTGAACGCGTTCATTTGACATCGTGAGCCGTTTCTTCCCTGCTGATGGCACTTTCAGTCTGTGACGACGCTGAGCCAGAGTTCAGAGGAGGTGTTCCGCATGGAGATCGGATCGGGCACCGAATCCCTTTTCACGGCGAATACCTCCCCCCGCCCCTTTGCTGCCACCCGGTAGCGAAACTCGCAGCTTCACACCCCCCCCGACATTGCTCTCTTTATATCTCTTCACACCTCCTTTACTCCCCGTCAGTCTCCTGGCTTTTTCTCCGAGCCTGTGCTTCAGACGCCCCCCAGGCTGGCTTGGGGTTCACCGTGTAAGGAAGAGGTGCGGGAGGAGGGGGCGGGGGGCGACGCGTGACTCGCTTTGAAGGCTCTGCGCCGCGGCAAAGAACGGCGTTGGGGAAACATCTCGTGTCGGTTGGGCCAGAAACAGCTCCGCCCCCCAAGGGGGACGCTGATGTGAAAGCCTTACAGAAAAACTACCGTTTCGACCTCAGCTCTGGCCTTGGGTTATATAAACACAAAGTACAATTTTAGACATGAAAGCACATTGGACAAATTCATTTTGGAGACATTCTTATCTAAAGTGGCTTCTATGCCTATTAAGGCCTTGGTACATTTAGTGAGGTTAATTTATAAGTTTGTCGTTATATTTTAAGAGGTCAAAATGTTATTAGATGTCCGGTCTGTCTGCTAAATGCTTCGTTCCCCTTCATCTTTTATCTGAATTAACTCCATTTTGGGGGGGGGGGCTCTGTGTCTGATGCAGCTGAAGTCACCTTTAACTGGGGCAGACTGCAGGATACTGGAGATAAGCCGAATTATGCAATCCCACAAGTGTCCACCAGGGGCATGCAAAGGCTGTTACTACTTGTGCTTTTTTTTGCGCTTTACGTGTTTTAATAGTTTTCGCCGTTTTATTTTTCAACTGAAAACGGTAAAAATCATTCTTAATACAAAGTAGAACGCCTGGAGGATAAATCCCGGCTTCAATTCTAGATCCCACAATCAATGGCAATCTATATAAAAATAGATGATTAGGCCTATAGGTATTCTCCGCTGCTTACGTAGGACCCGTACATGTGTCACTCAGGTACATTTCTGACTCTAATGCGAAAATCAGCAAATGCTCCATCGCAGACTGGCACGTACCAGTTTTACGTGTCGTTCTACAGCTACTTCACTGCGAACAGGCAATTACTGAAAATGAAGGGATGTTTGAGTATCCTGGGGTAAATGCTACGTACTACTTACATTTGCGGAGCGACGTAGAGGCTACTTCACCGTAAAAAAGCACTCCCGGATTTTACCGCTGAACTGCACATGCAAAATGAAATATTACTGCACTTTTAATACAGTGATGTGAACTGAGCTTTGTTTCATGCATGTTCGTACCACGCAGCATCGCCGGGAGATATTTCTGGTCTGATTTGTGTTTCGTGAGTGTTGATTTTCGTTGTCACTTCCAATCTGTGAGTAAAATGTTTGCACTGTACAAATCGCCAGTATCTACAAACATACAATTATCTATCTATACCCAACTTTTCTAAATATTCCTTCAATACTTAAAAAGAGAGGATATGGTCCTTTGATGTACTGTGGGGTATTCAATTTCCAATTAATCGTTGGGACTTCATTGAAGTAAACATCTGCGATATCGGCGAAAACTGTTCTGGGAAATTGCCAACTACCAAATGTAATCCACACCCCAAGTAACAAAAAACGGAATCGACCTGTCGTCTCATTTGCTTATGAAACGTGGTGTGTTACTTGAACTTTTCTAATACAGTATAGAGTAGGCCTATACAGAAATTGAGATTAGGATGTAATTCATTTCTAACTTAAAATCAGTCACTAAAGATATTAGGCCTACGTGCCTTTATAGTTGGACCTAAAAAGCGGTAAGAATCGTACCTCTCCGGACGTGTTAAAAACCCAGTAGTACGACCTGACAGCGAGGTGTGAATTTAGCCGTACAAGAGGAAAACAGCTAGGCTAACACGTAAGTACAATCCATTAGATTCACACAGTTGAGCAATCCCATTCTCACACTTGTATCAGGCCACTCGCGAATGCTGCAAGCTGCCGTATTCCTTCTATTTTTGATAGTGACAAAAGGCGCACGGTTAATAAAATATAATGCTTTTTAGATTTGATTTTCATTAATTCCAGACTATTACCTCATTAGTCCTTCACGTCGTTTAATTGCGACGTAATGGGTAACCACCCAGAGAACATCGGGCATATTTGCATAATAACATTGTCCAACAAATGCAGAAATAAACGCATCAATAATGCAACGAGGTGGCGTGCTATAGTGATCCCGGTGCGTGTTTGTGCTACGGCGCGCGCTCCACTGACTGATACGCAAATGAAACGTGCAAACAACACGGCAGACTGAACGACTCCAGTTTAGAGCACGATTAGTTCAAAGTGCATGATTAAGTCTGCCCGAGGTTACCATGACACTTGCAGAACAAAAGAGGAGAAACAGCTGTAATGGAGGTATAATAGTGAAAAACATAGGAGTAAATCATTAAAAAACTGCCCAATGGAACTAATTCATCGGAAAGTGCTGAATTTACTCCGGATGTAGGTTCACCGGGTTGTAGTGCACACTACAAAGTGGTTTTTCTTTGCGGACTACTGACAGTCAGCAGTTTAAACCAAGAAAGAGAAAGCCATCTGTTCAAGGGCGGGAAAGACGAGTCCTCGAGGGACAAACATGTGTGCCTTTCAAATTATTCTAAAGTAATTGCTTTCACCGATTCGTTCTTACGTGCTGTGGATTATAGATTTACGTAATCAGAACCATGACGTCCTCATTAATGTAAATTACTCACGAATGTAAATCAAACAGACAACTGTAGAACAGGTTATCTAATAGACCGAAACAATTCTTACGTAGGCCTATATAATAAGTTAAGTTAGGAATTAAAGAAATATTTGACTGGAAGGCCGGACAGGCCCACCAGTAATTGATGAGCATGATACAAAATCGATACTAGCATTATTTTTCATTGGGTATTTTTATAATAAATCTGATTCAGGCTTTAACACAAAAGTTGTCTGAAACCGAGTTGTTAAAAGTTCTTTTTATAAATGTCTTACTTCTTTATCCTTTTTATTTATTTTTTTATGGACTCAAACGTGATTTTTCCCTCGCATATGTGGTTTAAATTCAAAGGCTACAGTGATAGATGAGCTGTCCTTATACTATTCAATCACCTTTCACACTAAATGAATAATCAATATGCGTTGAAGCACCTGAACGACAGTCATCTTATCTGGAAGACAGAATAATTAATAATACCTTTGTCTGAAAATGTGGTTAATACTCGCCAAACGCGTCTAAAAATAGGGAAATTTATGCGTTCATCTTCTGAACCCTTGTGGAATTATATATTTTTAAATGACTGTCAGTTGTATAACATAATTCCTCGTTTGCTACGCGAGATGCCAACAGCAGAAGGGACGGCTGGGTTTAATCTAATGAACATGGACTGTTTGATTAATCAATAGCTAAATGTCAGCCCTGCCTTTTTAGGGGGAAGATCGAGGCGATGTGTGTTCTCCGAGGAAACAAACCCAAATCAATTACAGGCATCCTTCAAGGCCTTGTCATCAACGCTTGGACAAAAAGATCAAACTGGAAAGCCTACCTGGTAGTTAAAGCGGAATTTATAGTGCCCATTTCCTTCTATATTTTTCGTTTATTGGAAAATAATACGGTAAACGCTCCATTTTCAGGTCGTTTCGCCTAAATGAGAAATGGTTAAAGGCCTACTGGTTCCTACAATTGATAATTATATGACTTGGTTCCGATTGCTCCGCGATTTATGTAGTTCTACCTTGATTATACAGTCTTCATCGAACATATAGATTTATTTTGCCCATATTCAAAATATGACTATATACTTCACCATACCTGTATTTTACTGCGGATGCTTTGTCGTAGCATCTGTATAAAGTGTAAAGTTTAAATATTTATGTGAGATCTTCACGCGCTCAACAAGTGAAACGGAAACATTAACAGAATCCACACGAATTACTCATTTATAATTGGCATTAAATTAATTTGAATTTGTAAATCTTAGATCAAATACACACGGGGATAATGACTGCTAGGAAAGTCAATACTATACAGCCAGATGCTGCTCTGATTCCAGCTGTGCACGAGTTTAATGGCGCCTAGGATGATAACACACGAGGGATTGCGGGCAATCCGGCTAGGATCCTATCCTGAAGGAGAGGAAACCAACACACGTGTGTTCAACTGTTCGCCAATTTAGGATACGGAGTGAAAACTCCTGCGGGGGGGGGGGTTAACACACTTAACCCGAATGGTTCTAAGAATGGCCCCGTAAATGCATTTGAAAAGCCATTTAGTGAATAATGTCTCTGAGTAAAAAGTGCAGTTCAAGCAACTGTTGAATGTTGTCCACGGCACAGAAATTCACTTCTATTCAAAATTAATTTCTTTTTTTTCTTTTTTAACTAAGACATAGACGTTTAACCGTCACGAAATGTATAAATCGTGCAAAATAGGTCTGCTAAGGAGACTAAACTGTATCACATAAAAGTAAGTGGGAAAGAAAAAGTCTTCATATGACTTGAGATATTGGAAATTGGGTTACACGTACCTTTGACAAATCAAAATGAAGTGTTGGAATAAATTACCATACCTCATGCTTCGGTCCACCTGCCTAAGCCGCTAGTTTGCAAAAATCATTTATTCAGGAGACTGACAGGCGAAGCAACCAATGAGGAGGAGAAGGGATGTGACAATGAGGCGGGGCCTAGACGGGCAGACATCCTGACGCAAGTTGATGCAGAGTGCCTTGTCGGCGACTGGCGAGATCGCACGCCAGTTTGGAGTACGGGCTGTACTGGCTTTGTGTTCCCTTTTAATTACGCTTCCATTTATTTTATTGAATGCAGCGACTAAACAAATATATTTCTGGATGTTTTATGGCTACAGACCGTATTGTACCTGAAAGGGCAAAGACAAATGGTGAAGGAGGTGAAGGAAAAACGGAGATACTAACTTGATTAAAAACGCTAAGACGTAAAATACAAAGGAATGCAGCATTTCTGACTGGGAAACTCTCTTAGTTTTATTTTTTTTTGGCAAAACCACTCGACTGGGAACAGTTTCCGGAGGTCTTCCATAGCAATTTTAAGATATTCTGTTCCGGCATTTACAGCTCTTTTTTTTAAAAAAAAAATCAATGCATGCGTTGTATGCTTTGATGAGTTCGTGAAAGTCATCATTTTGTGGCGAGAAAATTGGACCGGGAGACTTCGGGAAGTCGTTAACAAAGGGAATACCCGGGGAAACGTCTCCTATTTTTCCACACTTTTGTCTTTGCAGGAGAAGCAAGATAAATCATGGATTCGTGCAAAACGTAGAATAGCAATACAAAAAAAAATTACATTTCATGAGACGCGTTTCTCTCCGTAATATTGCTACACAAGTTACCTGCATCGGTAGCGCGGTAGGACTTTCAGACATCTGAAGGTAAACGTCGTAAGCTTAGGAGGATCAGAATTAAAATTCAGCCTATTTTCGACTGGTCGTTCCTGAATTTTGGACTGCGTATATGTCGTTTTGACTTACAAGATACGTCGCCTGATATTTCTCTTCCTTTTTTTGTAATTCAGATACATTTGCACCTATGGACAGCCACTAATGTGAGAAATCTGAATGGCCGACGAGCCCACCGTACGTCCCCCGGCGTTTAAGAGAGACACATAACTGCATATCGACTGATGCATTTAGGTTTCTAAAAGCAAGCAGATGTGTACAAATACGATCGCCTCGACAGCCATGGATCGACAGCTCTGGAGCCTGGTAGCAGCGTTATGGATAGCCCTTTTCAAGTTTACCCAGCTGTCCACGGCAGAAGAAGGTAATAGAAAATAAACACATGTTGATTATTTAACACAAAGCAGGGGCTAGCTATGTAAACATTGTGGTGAGTCTTCAAGCGTTGGGTTATAAAATCATCCAGACTCCGTGCCTGTTAATGTTTACAAATCAAACTGTTTTTAATGTTCTTAAACCGTTAATGGTTATTCAGTGCAGCTGCTTTGGACTGGGCACAATGCAAAGTTTCCTCTTTGCGATTCATGCAGTTACGGATATATTCTTGGTCCAAAATATCGTGTTTGACGTCGTTTGGAGTCGTTACTTTATAAATTAAATAGGGCGTTCTGATGACTACGATGAGGTCTAGTGGTTTAATTAAATTCAACACCAGTCTTTAACAACAGTCTCCTTTTCAATCATGTAACGATACGTTGCGACCCGATTATATAACTGTTCTTTTTAATGGTTACATGAAATGCACAAATATTAACGCCTGCGTGCAATTTTGTTTATTTGCTACATTATTGCATTTACCCTGTATTTCAAACCGCGCACGAATATATACGATGTGTCAGCACACATTTGTTTTATTGCCCTAATATTGGTTGTTAGTTTATAACATGCGCTTTTCGTAATCAGTAGTTCGTGAATGGTTCGTTTTGTTATTGGTGGTTTGTTATATAAACATGCTAACAAAAAAAACTGGTAAGGGCCCTTTGTTAATCATTCTTTATCTAGATAATCTTAACTTCCTTTAGAGCAGTGACCAGTATTGCCCAAGCGCACCGTAACTTAAGTAACCAACACGTGCCTAGCCTACATTGCCCTTTGAAAAATGCTGATTTACTATTGAAAAAACGTACGATGTTTTTTTTTTTTTTTAATAAAGTCAAACAAATTTTAATCCAAAGATTAATCCAATGTTTAATCACATATGAAAAAGGCTGACGCGGAACAGAGGGGAGCGGCATTTCATACAGACACTTAAGCTAAACAGTCTTGGATGCATATGAATGTATCAAACATTCTGATTCTCGTTTTAGATCCTATTGGTCATGTTGTGAAGGCAGTTATGAAGGAATTAAACGGCTGGCAGTTGCGCTGACATGCATTGATCATAATGGATATTAGTCGTTATTTAGTGCGCCATTTTGATTGCCCTGGATGTCAGTGTTGGCCTTGACCCCAGAATGTAAAAACTACACACACAGTAATCAAACCCAGGTTCGTGGGGAGCCAGACCTTTAGTCAAATATTTTGTTGATCCCGTGAACTGCGTGTCGTTTCTTGTCCGGGCTCTTTCTGAACTATAGACGATACGATCTTCCAGTGTGCCTGAAGCCGGATGAGGAATATTCACGAAAAAATAATTATTAGTGGTGATCAAAGAGGCTCCGGGAAGCCTCTAGCAGACTAATCAGAGCTGGCACTGTGCTGGGTTGGACCCAGTGCTGTGTATTGTTTTGCACACTTGCGGGGCA
>JAODKC010000065.1:149094-167992 GCA_026777985.1 Mormyrops attenuatus | reverse complement strand
CCCCCCCCCCCCCCCCCCCCCCCCCCCCCCCCCCCCCCGGAACGATGGCTGGTACCACTCTTCACAGCTCCCGGGTCTGACATGAAGCCTAGGCAAATATTTCAGCAATTTCAGTGACACCGGGGGGATCTTGTGTGTTCTGTTCTCTCCATCTGTCTACCCCCCCCCCATTTTCCTCCCCCTCTACCTGACACACATTCTCACCATCTTCACAGTTACAATATGAAAGACATTAACATACCGACTCATTTAATTAGCCAAACACCACTCCCCCCACCCCACACAGCAGCATTATGTAAAGCCCGATCCGGCCCAGTTTCTGAGGACGGGCGCTAGAAGCGAACCTGTTTCCAAGACGATACCGGACAAGACGGGAAGACGGGCACAAACACCCACGCCGGGTTCATCGCCACAGCCAGACGCCGAGACTCGAACCTCCGATCAGAACTGGCGAGTTCTATGTATGTGTGTCAGGCTGGTTAATATTTAATTAGCGTTCCCCTATTAAGCGGAGGCCGTCCAATCTGAGTTGATTAATTATGAATGGATCAGCATCAGAACGATTCCCCAACATGCTCACTGCTGTGGCCCGCCCCTCATCTGCGCTCATTAGGTCTCTCTGGGAGCTATTTAGCACCGGGTCGGCTCAGTAAGTACACACGTGAGAAGTGCGTCAGGCCCCCCCCCGGGAGTTGGGGGCGGGTGCGCACTCCCGGATGTGCTGGCGCATGAGCTTGTGTCCGGGTGTGTAGCGCCAGCCCGGCCCGTTACGGCAGCGGTGGAGGAAGCAGCAAAGGAACAAAGGAAGAGGTGGAGGAAAGTGTGAGGGGTGGGGGTCATTTTTGGGAGGGATGGGAGTTGCCAAGGTCCAGCTGGTGTGAGCAGAGGTTTAAAAATGACCAGAGGGAAAAGGACCCACGTGTAGGACAACATCCTGAACATGGGGAACACAAACATGTGGGGTGGGGGGGGGCTTTTATTTCTAACAATCAGCCACTCATCCGGTAAATCAAGTGCAACACAACCTGATCTGGGGTCAGCGAGGAAAGTAATCCATCTCCCACCCGCTGCCCAGACAGCGGGAGCCGGCCACCCTCACCCTCACTCCACCTTAATTACTCCAGCCGTGCTTCTCGCCATTCAGCCCTCTATCCCGTTAACCATGACCTCATCTTATTATCCAACAGCCTGAAGTCTTGCTATTCTGCTTTCGGCACCGGTACCCATAGGCGAAAGCCGCTGTCCAATCAGAACTACACAGGTAAACTGGCCAAAAACTAAACAAACTGGCCAATCAGATCCAGAGTCTCACACTTAAACTGGCCAATCAGAACCAAACTAGCCAATCAGAAGCAATCCGAGCCACGTAAGCAAAACGAATGAAAAGAGCTGCGATCTACGTTTTGTCCATCGTGCCCAACATCAGTCAAGTGAACTAACAAACTAATGAAAGGGTTACAAAGGACCATGGAAACGTTTCGGGCCTAAATGAAAACAGAGACGGTTAATCTTCACCTTCTGCAAACTTTGGGAAGATTTGCAAAAACAATAAATCAAAGCTGTAAGCACAAGCATCCAATTAAGCACTCAAATCATGAGCGAAACAAAAATCACGCGCTCCTGCTTACCGGTGAAACCTGGAAAAAAACAGAACAGACGGATTACTTTTGTTTAGCGTGCGACCAGTTACAGCAAACAACCAGGGAACAATTTACAACACAAAAGCCAAGCAAAGGCAATGGGGGTGGAGAAAAAAAAACTCATTTCGCCAACAATTTCCACTGACGAGTCAATTTATATCTCGGCCGAAAAAATAAATTCTGTTTTTCGTTCGTTTACTCACGTTTTAAGGGGGAATCACGAAAGCCTCTCTAATCCAGAACGACCAACATTAAACACCAAAGAAGACTGCCCCCCCCCCCAACTCCCCCCTAGAGTCTAAGCTCCCTCCCTTCAGTTAAAGTACCGTTTTGTCAGGAATATAATTTTACAGCTCTCAGCAGCATATCACAGCTCCGACAGACGGGGCGCGTTCGCGAGCGTCAGCCATGGAACTTTAAAACTGACTGTTAACCCTCGGTTTGACGGGCCGGATTCGCAGCACGGTGGATATTCAGGAGGTGCATCGGAGGAGAAGAACGGCAGGGAAAACAGTGGGAATTACTGAGAGGCACTGCGGGATCATTATGAGTATGTCTTCAACAATTAATCCCAAAAAAATATTTGGATTACTGCAAAGGAGAGACGGGGGCGGTGACAGAAAGACTCGACTGCGATGACGTCATTCCAGGTGGGGGTGGGGGCTGAGCACCCGCTATGCCGTCCAGGCGCCTATGAGGCGACAGGGCAGAGCCCCCCACCCCATGACTGGCACCGCCCACTCTGCCCAAACTGGACGGCCTGGGGTGTGTAAAGCGAGTTGTCAACACGGCCGGGGAACATCCGGAGGGACCTGCCCTGCGTTTTGGGGGGGGGGTCACACTGACAAAATACACGTTTTGACCCAATTTCGCTGGAAAGCATAGGGGTGGGTTTGGAAAAGTTGTGGACGTTTAGAAAAATTGAATAAAGCGAATGAAATGAATGAAAGAGGCCCATGGGGGTTTGTCACAACCTACGGCAAGCCGACATCTGCTGACGGTACGAGTATTCATCAGGAAGACCACTGGGAGGCACACGGGCACGAGGGACGGGCCAGGGAGTTCCAGCACAGCCCTCCAGGGGGAGCTGTCTTCTGGCCAGTATGGCCGCATCGACAGAGATGCTGCCAAGCCTTCAGCTTCCCGGGCCGGTCCCCCATCTCCCTGACAGGCACAGAGCTGTAGTGTGTCGATGTGTTTTGGGGGGAGGGAGTGACACAGAGTTCGAAAGAGAAAGATCTATGAAATGGAAACGCTACGAGGCCCCGTGAGTTCCTCTACACAGGATTAGCGTGGACGTGAAATATGGCTGCCAAGTACAGGGCTAACGGCTCAAACTCCACGTCTGTTACACTAGCACTGCCTCAACTGTTTAATTACAAATAATTA
Source organism: Mormyrops attenuatus (assembly GCA_026777985.1). NCBI lineage: Eukaryota > Metazoa > Chordata > Actinopteri > Osteoglossiformes > Mormyridae > Mormyrops > Mormyrops attenuatus. The sequence continues at coordinate 164,963 of JAODKC010000065.1, read as the reverse complement.
CACACATATACAAACAAATATATACACTTTCGGAAACTCGTTACAAGCGAAGCTAACAGCTAAACGCTCTTTATGGCCACAAAAGGAGGAAAACTCTGAGGTGCTTGTTAATGACCTTGTAACTTCCTGTTCCTCACTTCCTGTTGCCATTAAAGTTCCAGGAAATGAGTCCATGTGCACTACCCCCCTCCCCCCCCCTGCATCTCACATTTTCTCAGGGGCCTTATAGCCTGTCATGTTGCATTGTGTCATATTACACAATGACCTGCAGGAGGCGTAGCAGTTAAAGGCACGAGACATTTCCAGTTGGCTGGGAGTTCCAGCTAGGCAACCACCACTGTACCTTTAAGCCAGGAACTAAAAGCTGACTGAATCAGTGAAATTTCCAGCTAAATAAGCAGGAAAAGGTTACAGTTTGGGAGTCGGCAAACGCGAGAGATTGTGAATAAAATACAGCCGCCGCTGTTCTGGGCAGAGCCTGGCCGTTATGGCCCACCCGTGTTCTAATGAGCCCCCGCCTAAGCTCAGGCTGAAGCTGTCGTGGGGGGGGCAGCTTGTCCAGCCTGGCCGGGTCGGGGTTCACAGTGAGGCATGCTATGGGTGCAGCCCCAATCCAACACCAGTGTCTGCAGTCTGAGTGGGAGGAAACAGTCATCTTTCATTCTGCTTTGTCTTGTCCCCCCCATGCTGCCAAAAGGGGCTAAAGATCATCACAGCCCCTCCCCCCCCTTCCAGTAGGCTGGCTGACCTGCCCAGTTCACAGAACCCTCTGCTCAGGAACGGTCCCTGAGTGGCACATCAATTTTACCCCGTTCCACGTTCTTACAATCTTCAGATGCTAAGAACCAGCGATGAGGCATCAAGACCCCCCCCCCCGCGGTGAGTAGGATTTACTGTACAGTCAGTCACCACTCAGCTTAGCTGAGGGGAAGCAAACAAGAACTAGGTTAAGCTTAAGCCTGTCTGTGATTGGCAGAGCACAACAGCCACGCCCACTCCAGAATTTAAAGCCTTGCTCCTCCAATCATCACTAAGACACGAAGCCACCTGCATTCAATGCATGTTACAGCATTTGCACAGCTGTGCATTTAATGGCCTGATTTCACTAAAGGTGCAACAGAACGACCCTCCTGAGTCCACAGACCTGCTCCATACTGCAGAGTACCCACCTGAGAGTTCTATACTGCGGGTCAACGGCACATACATCAGCACGGTAAACACACATGCAAAAACAGTGACTCCCTCTGGCACATCTGGAAGACATTAGCACTGGTATAGAAAATGGAAAGAATTATATACATATATATAGAGAGAGAATAAAGAGCTGTGTGTGTTGGACGGAGGACAAGAGTTTACTGACAGGATACGCTGTGCAAGATCTTGTTCCACAGAACAATGAGAATGTGATGTGGAATGGCGAGGGGGGGGGCGAGCAGAGTCATGATGGAAACCAGATTTAAGTGCTTGTTCAGAGGGTGCGGACCTGCTGCTCACACAGCACTGACACACACTCGCGCACCGCTAAATACCCATCCGGTGGCGTTCGCGCTGTCTACCAGAATCCCCACCGGAGAAACCAGGGAGAATGACCTCAAGTTAAATATAGCCATACGAAAAACCTTCGGCACACAAACCTGCCCGAAACACACACAGGCAGAAGCAGCCGGTGGCAGAGCAAGCAAAACAATAACCATGCCAGGGCGCCATTATATCTAACGACCTTCCGCGGAGAAGCCACTAAACTCAAGGCTGTTATTTGTGGATGTGAGCCCCGCCCATGGGCAAAATAGCGAGCTTAATGCTTTCAAACTTTAATATTCCTCATAATTCATACATCTCAGCACTTCAGTATTTAAAAAAAAAAAATGAAAAACAGGAACAGCAGTTTGACATGTTAACCCTTAATGGGGAGGATCACAGTTCATAATAAGAGACTCAAAATGACTCGGGTCACTTTACGCTGTCCTCAAATTCCGATGTCCCCCCTTAACCTAGACTACAGGCTCTCTCCCCCGATTCTCAACTATAGATATGGTCACTTTATGCAATTAGCATATATAATTTATCAAATTTGTGTTGGAAATTATACCAGTCACTTTAATACACCAAAACGAATCAATTTCATCATTTTTCAGACATACCCGTAAATTTTCATACAAAAATTGCTTAAAATGAGTCCCATCTAGCAGCATTTTATAATATTTAATAAATCCATCTAAGGTTATTAGCTGGAGCACGTTCTTCCAAGTCTATTGCAATTAAACATCATGGTGGAATGTATTCACGATAGGAAATACACCGAAAAAAACACGGTCAGGAAGGTTAAACGATTCCTTGGCTCCAGGAAATGCCGTTTATTTAATATTGCAAGAAAAACGGAATAGAAAATTAACATTAACATGAGTTTGTCGGCGGTTGACTAGCGGTCACCGGCGCGCCACGCCGGCCGACGTGGGCCGCATCCAGCCGGGCACATTTCCTGAAATGGTGCGTGATTTAATGAGAGCGATGGCGATCAAAGTGACTCAACTAATTCAATCACATCCGAAATATCTGAAACTTGTAAAACCTCTTGCAGCACCGTGTTTCGCCGAGCGCCGCGTCAAATTAAACAGAATTTAATTTAATGCGTAATGCTGGATGTTATAAATTGGTTAAATAAATGCGAAGATATATAGGACGGGATTAATGCAAATGACTTCATGGGAAAGATCTAATGAGATTTATCAAAGCTGGCAGAAACCGGAGGAGGTATCGTTGCGCAATTATTTTTAGAGGTCAGAGAATTAAGCGTGTTTGGTATTTTCCTCCGCGTTATTATGCATTAAAATTAGATTGGACGGAAAACCTCTACACAAGCTACGAGGGTGATTTAAGACGATGGTGAAAAAGATGCAAATGACAACGATATTATATTTACTGTTTTTGTGGGATTGATATTATCGTAATGTCAAAATAACAGCGAGCTACTGAGGTCAGCATTATTCTTCAAGCCGCTTATTTACTGCGAACCAAATGCGATGATCACGATGGTCTTACAATAAAGCACAGGCCTATTTTCACTTTAAATATATTAGCAGGATTGTGCTTTTTAAATAGGAGGAAAACATTTTCTTAACTGCAGCTTTTGGACACTGAATACGAACCGCAAATATACTGGGGTGCGATGAGTTTTCCAAACAACACTTCGTAAGTGTGATGCGAGGGTGACTTGGGTTCTTACACTGTTCTGTATGCAGCGAACGTGCATTCCCTTTAATTAATCATTTAACAAAAGGGTACAACGTGGAGAAAATGAGATACACGTCATGTTGAAAGCTAATTTGTTTTCTCTGTGGGGATGAAAGGGAGATAACGTTGACATACTTTAATCTTCAGTAACGGAGACGCTGTTCTAGGTCTATCGCGTACAGGGCCTTTTTGCTTCATGCAAATTCGAACATCGAGTTTGTTGATACGAGAGAAGTTCTCCTCCTCATGTGTATCTGTAAAGATCTATGTTCGTCTGAGAAGGCGGATGGAGGCACCCGTGCACCCCCGACTAAAACACTTTAATGTCGTAGAGTTTCACAGTGGGAGGAAGACATCTCTCTCCCTGGACGTCATGCTGATGGGGAACATCTGTATGATGTTATCAGGATAAAAGCAAGTAATACGGAGGACCGCGACTAATATAAGCAGAGGACAGCTCTGCTGTCGGGATTTCCACACATTGATTGCTATGCCGTCCTCGCAGTTATTTCAAAATCATTATGGCGACGGAGGTAATGGTCATATGAAAGAATCACCCCCTACAAGAAACGACATCGCCAATATACTAGTGATTATAACAAGGAACTTGGTCGATACCTCTAGATGTAATGAACCGTCATACTAGTTGATCTGGCGTGCTAATTTCAGCTAAAAAAAAAACACAGTCCCTAACAAACATGTCAGTTCTACCCGGGAATTTGCCGTGGGGTGGAGGGGGGGTGCGGTTGGCAAATCCTCCACATCTGCCGCGGCCTTCCCACGGTCGTTATAGCAGCTGGGATTTTTCATTACGATATTGACTCCATATGCATGACGCGCAGATCCTACCTCATCCGATCGATGCGGACCTTCTTAAGTTCACAGGAGTCACTAATTCACCGGACCAATTAGCCAGCGGAGTCACGTGACCGACAGAAGGAGACACTTGTGAAGGCGGTAGGGAAATGGAGCAAGAGGCTGGTCAGAAACGAGGCGGGAGTGGGGGTTTGCATACCTCTCTTTCATCCTTTCATCATCGCCTCCCCTTTAAAGACTCTTGTCGTCTTTTTATATGCCCCTCCTTTGTACCATCTCGGTACCCATCTATTCATGAGGCACACCTTGCCTCTCACCCGCACTTTCCATAGTCTTCATTCAACACCCAGTCTCCTGCGACCCCCCCAACCCCAAATACACACACACAATGTACAAATTCCACTGCCTCTTTGTGCCTCTCTACACCTCACCACCGAGTGTCTTTAATTGACGGTAATTGGAGTGGGAGGGAGAATGTGGGGAGGGGGACGGGGTCATTATGTACGGCTGGCTGTACTAGACCCTGAAAATTACCCAAGGGAGAAGGAACAAGTGGGGGCAGGAGTGAATGAAAACAGAGAAAGAATGAAGGAATGGGGGGAGCAGTCATAGGAAACAGAGAGCAACATTTCAGAGTCACAGCTTCGCGTTGTACTACCACGGACAGTAATTACTACTACTGTCCGTTACCGGAGATGCCTGATCTTGTCAACAGAAAATCAAGGTTGTTTTTTTTCCTTTAATGTGCTTTAAACATGAACCGACCTGGCCTGGAAAAAGACCACGCGTGCAAAAACGCCGTGTATCCCACCCGCACACGCCTAACACGCTCCGAGACCCACTTCTCTGTACTGGTCTAAGCCGAGAACGTCAAAAAGAAAAAATCATTTGTTTTGTTGGGGGGGGGGGGGGGGTGCAAATGAACACACCCCTACAAGGAAAAATACATAAGCATAATAAATGTAGCACTGGTGTCGATAAACATGGGGGGGGTCAAAGGCGCGCCACGGCACGCGCCCCTCGGTGACTGCGTCATCCGCGGATCAGCCTCGCGCGGCAGCTCCGGTACCAGACATCCCGATTGGGTCGGACTCACGGGATACCTGCGATCGCCCGTTTCTGCGCGAGTGTTACCGACCACCTGTGGCTCACGGGCGGTCATTCAGTCATGCAGAAACGACGGATATAATCCATTAAAATAACGAGCGTGAAGTAGGCGCGAGTAACTGTATAATCCGCCCAGAGCACCGTGATTATTCCAGTTAAGGTAATGATGCGACGTAATGAGCTAAATGCTTCAAAACCAATTCTGGGTCAGACTCCAAGCACTCTCCGCTATGCCTGGTTTGGCCCAGTTACCACTCGTTCTCATTGGGTTAAACCAAACAGGTACTAATGGCGCCCAGTGGTGGCTACCACAATGGGTTTGGAAACCTAGATTATCTCCTCATTATTGCTTAGGGACCAGGGCCAGTTCACACTCTGTCAAAGAGACAGCATAGAAAATCATACTGATTTGGGTTCTTCAAAACCACGAGTGGCGACCACTTCATTTTAACGGCAGCCCTCCCAGTCTCCACGGGGCACGGGGGGCATGGTGTGACCTCTCCACACGAACACTCAACCATAAATAAAACGCGTCCACGGGCAGCAAGCAGTGTGGTGCAGAAAGAGCTGGATTCGTACCCAAAACATCAAGGGTTCACTTTTCCTTGCCCTTGAGCATAAGGTATACAGCTTTTTTTCAGATGGAAAAAATAATATTTTTCGGTCAAGTCCGTGATAGTTAAACGCACCCGGCTGAGAATGGATTCGCCCGCGAATGCAGAGCTGAATGTACAGCACACTCTAGTGTTCATACCGTGGAATTGCTTCATTCCGACGAGCGCAACATAATGGATATTAAGCGTGTGATTGGCTGTAATTAGTCCGATAATTTTGCGGCTCACAAACGTTCAGACAGCCGCAGTCAAAACATCACGCCGTGGTGCTGATCTGTGCATTAATTATCTGTAATAGGTCTGTTCAGTCACATTTACCATTTCAACACAGTCGAAAATATTAAGCCTTACATAAACATATAAACTCTTGTCATCTTATTTTCACACCCAGGTAAAAAAATAGCCGCTTCGGACAGTATGCTTGCGTAATGCTTTATCCTTTTTACTGCAGTGTGCTTTTCATGGACAAGGCCCAGTATCTCGCAGTTACATTATGATGGATTTATTTGTATTTACGTTTTGTGTGGTTTTATCAGCGCTAACGTTACTTGTTCCCCAAGATTAACTTCAATAGTTCACCCGTGTCACGCGGTGGAAAAATCTTTTTCTAAATCACAAAGAAAAAGTCCGACCGTGGCTTTTGTGTGAACGCGGTAGAGGCTGAATGTCTCTGTGTGGACACAGAGCTGTTTGGCTCTTAAGAGTGATGAATGTGCTTAGTCCACGGACCCGCCGGCCCCCCCCCCTCCAATTTGTGTGCCGTTCTGCTGAGTCATCGGTGATGAACGACCCTGGCAACAGCGTCAGCTCTGGTGGGAAAGTGGGCAGGGGTCAGGACCTGGAGCCGTGCTGTATCCGTGTGTTCCTGACCACGACTGTTGCACTGCGTCACAGGTGCTGCCTGGGCACCCCTAAGACAATGCATGCACCCCCCCCCCCGTCCCACACACACACACACAGACACACACAAACACAATCTCACTCCTCTTCATTCTATTTCCACTTAGCACTCAAGATTGAAAGGTGCGAGCAGCCTAGGAGTTCAAGAGCTTTTTTATTTGGCGCGGGAGGGGGAGGGGGGCGGCCCTGTTGCGGGGTACTCGACTTTAGTTATTTCGGTAAAAACGCGTGACATTTACCAAATGTAAATCTGCAAAAGCTACACATCTCGGTGTGGACGGATGTAAATGTCACTCACAGCTAGATTCTGCCGCACAGATCCGGTCCCATCTCCCCCCCCCAACTCCCCTGCCTCTCTCGTTTAGCTCTCTCCCGGCTGCACCTGGCTTGCGCGTCTCAGCCCATAATAACGTCTTCTAAGACGGAAGATCGGAGGCGTAAAGGACCCTCAGCACAGAACTGAGACGTAGCCCCTCCGCCGATATATCTTTGCGGTTTTTTTCGATCACTACAGAGCCTCTAATTACTCATATTTGTTACCAGTCGACCTGAATACCTTGTCATTTTCACAGGCACGTCTGACAGTGTGCAACACTCTGAATGAGAGCATCTGCTACAGACTGTAAGCAGAGTTCTCCCTCTCCTTCGCTATCTGCTCTTGGCTGCCCTCTCCCACCCCACGCCAGTCCTGCTCTCCAAAATAATGAGTTGAAGCCAAGCAGGATGGCCTATGCCCCACTTCTCCACCCACCCCCCTTCCCCCACGCCGGACAAAGGAGATCGAGGACCACTGTGGAAACCCCACCCGGCAGGTCCCTCGGCATCGCGATCCTTATCGGCGCCCTACAAACAGCCGCGACCCACCTCACAATAAAGGTTACGTAAAACTGACGGAAGAGGCTATTCTTGCGACCTTTGACCACCCCCCTCCCCCGATCGCAAAAACCGTGGCGGCAGCACGTAGGGAGACTGACGTCCAGAAAAGCGAACATCACACGGAAATCAAGAAGCGTGACCAAAAATATATTGAACTCAACGCAGCATACAGTGTAACGGAAATCACCGCTGCTGAACTGAGTCAACATGCCCCAGCATAGAGATCCCATGAGATCTCAGAAGCCGCGGGTGTAATTATTTAGAAGATGTACAAAGTACATTATATGTTGGACCCCTTCTGAGCAGAAATCGTTAAAGATGATGGTGAGAAAATCTTTGCTTAGTGTGAAAGAAAACTTTGTAATTGATATTTTAGCATTTCCGTTTGTATGATTGCGACGCACATGTTACCGCGATGATGCTAACGCTGCGGAATAACACTTGCGATACGCAAGAAACTGGGAACTGCAAGGTATGACCATCATCAGCAGGATACTGGAAATGGAAAGTCGCTTTCCCATAAGAAAGCGAGGAAGGTGGGAGGCATGTGAGAGGAACTTCATTTGAAGCCCCCCCGGGGCCCGCGCCTCTTTGCGCCACTACAAGGGGAAAAGTTGTCCTCTTGCTTTACTTATGAGAACAATGGACTGTCACACATCTGATTTATGCCCCACAATGACACATAAGTTAATTTAAAAAGAAATTAATCTGGCACTTCAATTTACCGCACGTCTATATTTAAAAAATATGACTTCTAATATTTACTATTTGGCAGTTCTTAAATGCATCTTGCTTTTAATAATTTTCAGTTAAATTCTTTCATTCTGCCGTGAAGTTTAAAATTACATTTCACCTAGTAGCCTATAATGCGAGTAATAACTTGTAGATAATGGAGCCCGAAAAACTTAAAGCTGGAAAGGTTTATTATATACTGGGTACACATTTAGGCTTCGTCCTCGTCATTTACATCATCCATGCTTCTCGACAGTGTTTGGTTTTGAGTTCCGCTACCACTTGTTAAGGCAAAAAAAAAATCAACGATAATGCTACGAATTTAAACAAACGCAGGCCATTTTACTAAATAAATGCATCATTAAATAAAACCATCATTTGTAATTGTTTGTCCCGTTGGGTAATGTAGAAAATTGCGTTGGCGGGGGCTTTAAATAGACACAGCTAATACACAGGATTAAATTGTTCACATTTTTAGCAGATAGGGATGTTTATAATGGCATAGAAATAAAATTAACTTTCAGATGACTAAAACGTTTCGCAATCGTAATTAGGGTATGGGCGTAACTATATCGTATAGGTCCCTATGAAGTATTGCGTTTGTTCTTCATTTGCTTACTTGATCTGGGCCGACAACGTCTTGCCCAGAAATACCTGCCCGAATAATGTTGTATGAACAGACAATAAATAACTATTATTTCATTTAATTATAGTTCCTCTGAGTGTTTATTACATAATATCGCCACACGTAGCAGAGCAAACATTTCATGGCACCGGGGTTTCATAGGAAAACGGGTAATGGAAACCAGAATGTAACGTTGAAACGCGGTTTAAAAATATGAATATCGCCATACAGGAGTGCTTCCAAAAGTAAGATAGACCAACTTCCCGAACAGGAGTTTAGTCAGGATTTCGGGCGGGGGGTTGAAAATGATGAAAAGCAGAGCTCATATGTTTTAAGTGACAGCAAGTTCGTGTAAATTAGTTGTTCACAATGGGTTTGAGGCAATTTTCATTTAACACCTATCTTTACACTAAACGCAAGGCCAAAGGAATAGAACTTCAACCGCAGCTAAGCGCTAAAAGAGACCACGTGATAAAACTCGGAGCACGATTTAAAAATCAGTTTCTTCCCCCCACTAGAGGGCGCATTTTGCTTGTCAGTGGTATTTTACTTTCAAAGTTCTCCTTTCCGTCAGTAATCATTGATGCACCGTGAGCCACACCTTCGACATATATTTAAGTCTGACTCAGCCACTTATCTATTGGGAACCAGAAAAATTCACATTTCAGTGTGTGAAATAAAAAAGAAAGAAAGTTACGTTTTTGCATGGCGAGAGGAAACTTTATTATGGATATTGTTTCATAAATAAAGGACGGACCTAAAGCAATAAAAATGTATAAATGGGTGCTGTGCGGATGAATTTTGATAGGTTTTATAGCACTTAGTAAGTATGACGGAACTCAGCATGAATAATGATTTTAATATGCATTCACTAAGGGTGTGAAAAACATCACCAAATAAATTTTCTCATTCGAAGGTCCCTCAGTCCCCCCCCAAAAATCCCACCCCACCAGGCTTCAGTGGTACTTCCAGAGGTTTCAGCAGGTGTGTTGAACTGGAGCCTAACATGCTCAGTTTCTTAAAGAGAGAAGAGGTTTGTGCCAAAGCGTGAAGCCAGAAAACAATGTCATCTGCATGTATCAAACATTTTTCATATCAGAAAGCAACTTTGTCTTCATATGACAAAAAAAATATTTCTGATGACTTTGGTTATTTGGTTTAGCTTATGGCTTTGTCCCATAGGTCAAAGGGGGGGGGGGGTGGTCCAAGTGGTGCCCCCCACAGGTCACTTATGCCTTGCACACAGATCAGATCTTGTAGATGCCCAGGAAGGTGGCGTGGGGAAGAAGGCCAATACCTGCATTCTTTCGGGGAACTGAGAGCTCCAGGACGGAGCCCGACTCCAGATTGTGGCCACCTGGAGTGGAGTGGGTAAATAGGAGAGTGGGTGAAAGGGTATGATGTACCTATGGTGGGCGGGTCAGAGTGTTCCATCAATCATGACCCAATGAAAATAATAAATAAATAATTTGACCACCAATCAAAATTGAGTAGAATCAGAGGTAATAAAGCATGCTTGAATATAAAGTGCCCAGCTCTGGGCAGTGTGGCTGGGACTGACCAGCAGTGTAGCAGGTGTTGAGCGCTTCGCTGTGGTTCCGGGACATCCATTTAACGCACTTCATCAAGCTGCTCTCCTTGTTTTCGTGGTACTTCTTGATCACGTGGCCCATGACGAACGTGGGGTCCTCATACAAGACCTACCATCCGAGTAACATTTTCACCTTCGTACAACAACGAATAATCCTCAACGAGGACACGAGAAATATTTACATTCCCTGTACTTGTTTTTGTTGCTTGTTTTTTTTTCTCTCGAAAGAGGAAAAAAATCATAAATTCAAAACGAAACTCCAGAAATGAATTATGCATTTTATTTTAACCCATCAACTTTTCTGTTTATCTACCTGACTGTAGATGAAGTAAAGCCCTCCTCTCGTCACGGTAACAGTTTCCCCAGATACCTGCAGTCCCTCACCTTGACTCTGTCCCACAATCCATTTCACCAGCGTCTTGTCATCTTCGTCTGACAGAGAAAAGGCAAGAGAAGAGGACAGCGAGATGGGCACGGACGTGTGGCAGCCACGTCAATCACTAACACCCACGTGCGGTTCGGCTAGTCTCAGCTCCAAATAGCCATAATTTCTTAAATGTAAGATACGAGTATGAGTGACCTGGGTGAAGCAACACCATACAAGGAAATAATACAGAGGAAATTACGTTAGGAGAGAAATCCGATAGGACACTGGGGAGGGAGGCAAACATGCATTTAACGGGAAGTCTAAAATAGGATAGCATTGTGAGGCATTCCAAGAAGGAGAGGTTTAAATGAGCTGTAGCGAGGGAAACGAAACCTAAATAGTAAAATTGGGATTCAGACTTACCATAGGAATGGGTCGAGACAGGATGAAGGTGCAGAAAAGCACGCCGCCCTTACAACAAAACGTAATGTTGACAAACTAGTGAAATATCAGTCTGGAAGCTTCACTCTAATTCCATTAATAATGATCACGGCCGGAGTGTAATCGTAATGCGTTAGTATGTGCACTGCGACACATTTTGGCAACACTGGTTTATGTCATAGCAGCGGAACAGCAGGTGAGTGTAGGGGGAGGGGTCACTTACTTTGTCCCACCTGCCGCTGCTTACGCGGTGTTTTAGAGGTGAGGTCTCTCTTTGTCCGGCCGGCATCCTGTCCAAGCCCTGAGCCCTGGCATCTGCTCGGGTCTGCTGTCGTCCCGTGGGCATTTAAGAGGCAAATCAAGATTCGTCCAATAGACTCACCCCACAACTTATAAATCACTTGCAACTGTGATGAATTGGGAAGGAGTAACAGTATCTAACATCAAGACTTAAAAAATCTGATATACAAAATAGGTCGATCCTGTGATATGCAGTATAAGGTTCATTGCAATATTGTAGGCATGTAACTAGTGCTAATATCTCCACTTGTCGATACTATTTGTATTTTTCAAAACAGGTGAATAAATGAAACGTAGGCCTGTTCTGGATATCACCGATATACTGCATTATCTGCATAGGCTTACATGCACTGCACACGTAGTATTTTCCATCTATTATAAAACGTGGTTTATCCCTATAAAATACGCTGTCTGGGCATTTTGTTGAAAAACCTGCACGCATTATCGATATGGCGAGTAACACGTCGTTGTGCGTAAAATGCAACATTGGATAATTTCTAAAAGAGATAAGTATCGTTATTCAAAGGTAAATGTTATTTTCAATAATAGAGATCGGAAGCGATACAACGGGCAGGCGCACGGCGCCGCCGAGCCCGAGCACTCACCCAGAGCGCAGCGCGGCGGCGCGCCCGCATCCTCGCCACACAGAGCCCCTACGCGGTGCTGCAGCTCCCACAGCTCCAGCCGGAGCTCCCGGATCTGGGCGCATTGTAAGAGAAGCAGACCCAGGCAGGTGCAGGTGGCGGCCACCCAGGCGGCCCATGGCGTAAAGGTGCCCGGTAAACGTGGCGAGCCAGGGGGCGCCATGGCCCCTTTCCTCGGACCGGACATAACGGGATGCCGGAGAGCACAAACCGAAACGGCGACCGCGGGACTTCTATTTTGCCCTCCGTCCCCCCTTAATAAATAAATAGCCTACATTTAACTTTCGCAATTTTTTTTTGTAAGATTGCATAGGGAAGCCGGGGGCGGCTGAAATGTTTTGCTTATGAAGCGTTTCATTTGGAGAGACACTACTGTCATTCAGTGACTAACTGGAACCAGCTGGCAAGGATTAAATGTCAGCTCTGCAAGGCCGGCGGAAAACTGCCCAGAATGAATACATTCAGAGTATAAGAAGTACCAGTAGAAATCAAATCTCAGCATTTGTATTTGTAGTGAGCATGCTGCAACAACCTAATTTGCAATATTACGAACTGACGTTTAATGTGATCGCACATAATATCTTTTCCCCGAGAATTTACTTGGGCTCAATCGATTTAAACTCGATTTCCTTAAGTATTAAAGCAGGAATGTCTAGACAGTCTTGGGGGAAAATACCTAATGCTGTGGACAATCAAAGTTTTAACATTCATTGTATAAAGGAAAATAAGCAACCGATAATTAACAAAGAAACTAACCAATCACTGAAATTTGTTTCCGCCAACGTTTACCAATTTTCCATGTTCACTTGCACCACAAAACGATACACATCGAGACACATGGGTGTTTCAATGTTTATTTTATTGTATTTTCATTCTTAAGAAATATTAACAGATCCGAAAATCAAGGAAAATAAAAACATTTACAGCACAGGAGGAAAAAAATCTTAAATGACTTTATATATAAATAAGCGTTTGAACACCAGTAGTAAATGACGTGGAATCATGACAGACGTAATATTTTGTAAGTGATGCAAAAGATTGAAACTCATGCAGAGCAATTTAAATAACAAAGCCGTAGCCACTGATCACACGGTCTTTAAAAACGGGGGGGGGAGGGGGCGAAAAAATAATCTTTAAAATAAAATTGGATATGAACATGCAATTCCATCATAGACACCAGTATATTTAAAATGCGGAATAATATTTTTTCCACATTAATCCAGAAAGTTCGTTATTTTTTAAATATATTCTCAGCTGTCTCGTATTTTACATTATTTACAGACTAATGCATAATTATTAAATTCAGTCCTCCTCGAACTAAGTCCTAGACTGATTGTTAGTGTTAAAAAAAAGTCAGTTTTGAGAAATATTGTGTTTCCGTTGATTTTATTGGCTTCTTTTAAAAGTGCAGTGCCTAGCGAACTCTCGCAGCGTAAAATTTTTAACTAGTTCAAGACCACACTAGGACCCTGACGCAAACCGAATGTGCATTAAATGGATTCCCCTGGAGCAAAGTCATCCAAACTACTCGACTCGCCATCAGCTATCAGCTTTCCCACAGCGTCTGAATGACCGGCATAAAACACGCGTGAAGTCCTCACGATGCTGGATCCGAATTCCCTTTAAAACAGGAATATACCGCATACGAACTGTCCCGCACGCGGCGTCCTGGTTTGACACGTAAAAACGTTGCATTATACGCTCGTATTTGTTTGCCATTTCTAACGAGTAAGATTCTGCAGCTACCAAAATAAGATTTTAAGGCACTGCACATTTAAAATGAGTAAAATATCATTTTGTACAGACATCACACATACACGTTCTTTGTTATTACCTGAAACATTCTCAGCAATATAACTTATAACTCACTCCGTGAAATAGGCTAGCAGTTAAAAATGATAAAAGCAAACGATGAAATTAAGGACATTGTGTTAGTGTCTGTCGTTAACATATCCGCTGCTCAAGAGTACCTCACCAGTTCTCCTATAGTGGACTACTGGGTGGACTGGGATGGAGAAAGGAGACCAACCCTGGTCAACACAATCACCAACTGATATGCGACATCCCCAGTCAGAATACAGCCCATAAACGCAGGTAACATCTGCGTATGTTTCTAGGCTTCGTTTTTAGGGGAATCCAAACCCTTTCCCGCTCTAGACCTGACTTTAACATTGCTTCTTCCCTTAGCATAAAGGCACGTTATTGTAATTTTCTCAGTTGCACAAACTTGACAATCCATATTCCAATTTTAACCCTGCCTTGGGAATTCAACCGAATCGTCTCTCCAGGGATCAGAGCACAGATTATCGGATTTCGTTCATCTGCACGCTGACCTCCCCAAAACCAGGCCTATGTGGATTGTCACGTTTGCCAGCCTGACCCCCCCCTACTATCCATCACCAATACCTGAACACAAACTGCAGCCTGACGGAATCGTCAACCTACAAGTCGTCGGAAACAGGCACATGCACGGGTAACCACGCAGACAGACACACACACACACACACACACACACACACACACACACACCCGTACCAAAACAGCGCTGCGTGTGCAATCTCCTGCCCTTCTCATACTGAGCCAGGTTGCACGTTCGCCTGAAACATCCATAACCGAGCACTCAATGAGTAAAAAAATAAAATAAATAAAAATAGCACACTGAGGAATAAGTACTGGTAGCCTGTGGTGCTATCGTGTAGTCATCTGTTAGAAACGACTGTAGAGCATAAAGCAGGTCCAAACCAAACCGAGCGGGTGAACGAGGAACCGACGCTTTTTTGGACCAATCAGACCAGCGGCAGCGGATGCACAAATCCAGCACTTAGCCACACAAAGATCAAGTCTCATGACGCCTGTATGAGTGTCTCTCGGATCTCCACGTTTGGCCTTCACACATGACAGTCGATTACGCTTCGGAAATCGAAATAAAAAAAAGTAAAAATACGACTGGCGTGACAGTAATGGCTCTACTGTCTCCCATACTGACGTCACTGGCAGACCCTCGGGACCTCATCAGTTCATTTCAGCTCCCATCAACCTCCCCCAGCCTTAAATGGTACAGTCTTCTGCTAAATCTGGCATTGGTCCAAGTCTAAAAAACGAACGCGCTAATTTGTAATTTTTGGGGGTGCACAAAAAGGCAGAGTAAACATTGAAAACCTCTCTGGATTAAGACTTTATGACTTGTAATATCTGTCGGTGCGTCACAGGTTCAAGTTAAGAGAGTCGATTCTTCAGTCATATCATAAAGTTATTTTTTTTCCCCCATATGAAGGTACAGTAATACAAAAACATGCCTCAAAAAAGGTATATATCCAATAAATAAGAATGTTAGACATTAACAATGTAACATGTTTTTGTATATATAGTCTGTAAGAATACCACAACAGTACAATACATTCTGAAAAAAAGCATCTTTCTTGCTTTGCGAAAGGAAAGATAAACATTTAAAAAGAAAAATCGCCTGAAGTGGAGAAATGACCCAATCCCGTAAACTCCTTCTGTTCAGGGCAGAAAGATTAAAAGAAAATAAGGCAGATGTCCCCCCCCCGCCCCACCCCCCTTCGGCCTCCTCCTCCTTTCTCCTTCTCAAGAAATGAAGAGGCAGAGGATGACAACGGGGAAG
>JAODKC010000065.1:118316-129064 GCA_026777985.1 Mormyrops attenuatus | reverse complement strand
GATGTGCCTTGGCATATACTTTCGATACGGACTTCTCCCGATGTGTTTCAATGAATAATCGATGGTGGCCAAGGGGCGCAGAAGGTCCGGCGCGGTTCGTGTGACAGGGCTGAAAAGGTATCCGGAGGCCACGGCGAAACAGCTCAATTCAGCGGCAGAGACGATCACACCGAAAAGGCACACGGAGGCACTCCGGGCTAATGAAACCGTCCGCCCGGGCCACGGAGCGCACACGCATGTTGGAGGGGGGGATGTCCCTACTGTGCACTTCTGCATCTCTTTCATCATAGAAAGGCAAAGAAGAGGAAATAGGGGTCCGGTGGCGACCGAAAACAAACCGCAGCTCATGGGCGACTGTACGGGTCCTGCGGCGCGCGACACCCTGCCCCCGGTGCTGCGCGATCGCGCGCCTCGTCGGCTTCACCTAAGCCGGGTGGGCGCTGCTTGCACCTCGGAGCAACTTGCCAGTGTTTTACACGTAAACATCCAGCTGTTGCCATGAGATTTGCCATCATGGGGGCGGGGGGGGCGTGAAAAGTGAAAATGTAACCAGCTAGACAGCTGAGCGTGTTAAACCAACGTGCCCCCACTGCTAGCCTTAAATTACGCCCGCGATCCCGGCCCAAGTGCCCGCCCCCCCAAAGCTCACAGCCGGCCGAGAGCGGGGGTCCATCTACCCATTCGCAGGGAACCGTTTTAGCAAAGCTAGACACGGACAGGCGGCAGCCCATCGCGGCTTAGTGTGCACAGGGAACCAGTCGGACGTGCAGACAGAGCCGCGGGCGCGGCTAGCTGTGCAGTCGGGGGTATGCGAACACACCCCCCGCTGGCAGCCGGTGTACAGCCCGGGCTCACTGGCGTGCAGATCTCAGTCATACGGACTCAGTGCTCGGCTGGCTAACGCTGGTGAAGCCGACAGCGCTAATCAGTCAAACGTGTCCCCCCCCAGCGCAGCGCAAGAACGGCGACGGGGGTCTGTGAAGGAGCGGCGGAGAGCGAGCGGGTCTCTCGGAGAGGATGGACGCGGCGGCCGGTTAATGAGTTTTTTTTTGAAAAAGGAAACATCGCAAGACAGTAAGAAAAAGCCAGCGAATCTGCCCTCACCTTCCGCCCTCTTCTTAAGCGCCGCCATCTTCTTTCGGAGACTGACGTCATCGCGCAAAGTGACAGCGAGAGAGAGAGAGAGAGAGAGAGAGAGACGAGTGCGGTGAAAGCGGCGGAGAGAGGGGTGGGGGGGCTAGGGGAAAGACCACCGGCTCCTCACTGATCTAGGCTGGGGTGACTGCATGTCAATAGACACACCCCTAACCCTCCCGAAATGTCTTCTTCTTATTATTATTATTATTATTATTATTAATAATAATAATAATAATAATAATGCATTTAATCTTTTGACGGAAAATTTAAATAAAAGCTTTCATTTTGGAATATGCATTCACATGTTCGCAAATCGCACTTTGTTCAGACAATCCTAACAGACGGACAGGTCAATATGATTACAAAAATAACTTTAATATATGTGTCTGGATGCATACATACTATGTTCGTGGAGTTCATGAATCATTAGCGCAGGCTGAATACAAATACAAACGCACAAGAAAAGTCTCAGACATTAATCCTTATTAATCTTTATTCATTATTAAAAGATTTATACGCTTTTCTTTCCACGACCCGTTATCTTTAGCTAAATATAAGTCAATTTTCCCGTGAAATACATCAGAGCAACGGGATAAAATTAAAGAAACGTGGATTAACAGGTTATGCAATTAGAACAAACCAATAAAACCAAATATTTTAATCCAAATATGTTCGTGTAATGCGAACAGGGGTGTTATACAGCAAGTGAATCCTTTTTACATTAGAAAAATGCGAACAGACTTCGCGTCATTTTATCGCAAAAAGCAACGCAGTTTAAACACAACTTTGACACAGTGACACTGCGGCGTTAAGAAAATGCCAGGACCTAAATTAATAAATTAACACTATGTCACAGGTGGAATAAACGTTAATATGTGTCTGACAGCTGAGGCTTCCAGGTGTTACCAAACCAAACAAACGGCAGCAGAGAGATTCCCCGCCGACGATAATTAGTTTTAATTTGTTACCTCGTCCTGCCAGTAGGTGTCAGGCGTGTCAGAGGAAATACAAGGAAATACTCTATCAAACCTTTTTTTAATTCGAAACTTCCGTAAAAGGAGATGAACGCGAACCAATATCTTCTTTCATTCGAGATCCTGACGGTACGAAAACAATGATGCATGGTCAATTTTCATTTGGAAAACCGCAATGCTTTTGTATCCACATCAGACCCGTAGCTTTAATTAAGGTTATGCAGTTTAAATGCGCGGAACATGTTTAATGAGCCTTTAATCAAATAGGCCTATTGTCAGTTTTGTAGTGGTAGGTAGGCTGTTTATAATGGTAAGATTGGTGTGACAGGAGTAACACGTAAGTGCCCCTTATAAACAGTCTTCCTCAGTTCGTTTTTCTTGGTCCCAAATTAGGCTAAAGGTTTAGCCTTCAAATTGACTAGGTGTCTTTACATCGCTTCTACCGTCCAAACCATTACAATTGCGTTACATTTACAGTTATCTCTAAATTGCTTTCCGGATATTCGTTTTGCTATAGCACGCGTCCCTCCCCTCTAACTGACAAAAACTAAGAAAAAAAATAATTTTACAGAAATCATACATGACAGGTTGCTTCACTTTTGAAACAAAGCTGTTTTTAAAATTTGATAACTGTGTTATATATGCCAATCTATTAATTATTTTTTTATAATACTGTATTAAAAAGAGTTATTGCTCTTGTGTACCAAGTTCCTCCAAACCGACGCCAGAATGGGATATTGTGACTGTGGTGGTCCTATCTATCTGCAGTTGCCATGACGAACGACATCATCGGGTTTCCTCCTGGAGCAAGATTCAACTTCTCTAACCGTGTGCCAAACGTCACCTGCAGAATTATCACAGAGGGACTCTAAGGGTCCATAGAGAGCAGTAGAACAGCCTCAAAGGACGGCCAATAACAATAATAATAATTTATGAAATGACACTAACAATATTCAGAAACACACAAAAAAGTTCCAATCTATTTAGATGTGCGCGCTGTCAGGGCGTCATGCCATGTGTTTGGCGAGTTAGTGCCCACCGCTTGGTCACATGACCCACGGGAATCGGATGGGGGCGGGGCTATGCCCCCAGCCTGCGGTGCTGATTTGGTCACCAGGGGGCAGCGGACAGCCCTCGACCGGCCCCCACGAGTCCTCCTGGCTGTCTTCGCAGTTTGTTGAGCTCCACCACGTCTCCGTCTTCAGCCTGTGGGAGAAGCACTCACCGGTTTCGGCTGACGGATTACAAACATGTCAAACTGCGGGATAAAAAAAGGTCACATCGTGCCATATATAAGAGGCGACTCATCCCATGTGCTGTTTGTTTTTCTGACAGGACAATTATGGGTGAAAACTCATCCACCCATGTGTGAAACGATTCTCCCTAACTGCCCATGTGATGAAGTGAATGTTGTCACCGACACATCCCAGCACATGTACTGACCTGAATATAACATCTGATATTATTCAGAGGATTAATGCCGCTCTATTAATTTTTTTTTAGTGTTTTTATGTTTAGTCAGAGAGATGCAACACAATATCTATGCTGAACATACAACGCCATGCAGGGCCCCCCATATAGGCGACATAGGCGATCGCCCAGGGCACCATTTGATTAGAGGGTACAAAAGAATGATTAAAAAACAGAAGAAATACCTCTGCTTACATTCTGTGAGTTACTTACATCAGTTTTATCATTTCACTGCAGATTCCCTGTGCTACTGAAATGTTTTTAATATAAATAAATTGACTAAACTTGTTTTCTGCTGCCCTGTGTGCCATGGTGCCTTGACAGTGTGTCTTGGTAGCTGCATTATCACTGCTACCTTTTAGGTACCTGTGGCCTGTCATACTCTGCCCCTCCTAAAGGGGGCGCCCTTGTCCTCCCCAGCTTACTTGTCGATGGCACTCTGCCGCTTCTTCAAGTCCCTGATGTGCCGCAGCACCGCTGCGGCCTTGTGCTGTGCGACGTCGCCTCCCGTCGGCCCCCCCACCCCTTCCCGCCTTGCTCCCCTCCTCCGCTGGCCCATCAGCTCCTTGGGTGTGGGCAGTTTTTCGGGAGCCTGGGGCAGCCTCTGTTCCGGGGGGGGCTTTGGGGACACAGCGCACCCTGCCTGCGTGACAAAAGACGGCATGATGCATTGGGGGGGGGCGGCGCCTCTCATGTTACTTGTATGGACTACATGCAGGCACCAGCTAGGCAAAATAAAAATTTTGAATGGCCGACTACAACTATAACTAAAAGCCATAAACGAAGTACGAGATTATAAGTTATATAAAGGACTCCTGTGATGCTCAAGAGTCCCCATTAGAATTCAAAATAAATATTTTATTCCTGGACCTTAATGGAATTTAATGAGAATGTAAATGATCTCTTTACCCAGGTGTGCAATTCAAGTGAAGGTTTCCATTGGACAACTAAGCTAAACTTTCATGGAAACTGATATTATTACATTGATCCTTCCTCTGTTGAATGAGTGCGGAGCTTGCGTTTCCCTAATCCTACTGGTCTTGTATGGGTGTTGGAGTACGACTTCAAAAAAGAACAGAAAAAAACGACAAACGCATCATGTAAAGTATATTAGGTGTGAAATACCGAAAGAATAAAATGTTGCACGGCTATTATTAGATTCATCTTGAAGTCTCTGACATTCATATGCAGTATCATTGCAGGAAGAACACAAGCTGAATAATTGTGGGTAGGTGTTCGTTCTGGTCTGTTCTGTAATGCCTCAGCGCTTATAAGGACCTCAGGCAAGAACAAGTACTGAAAATATAAAAGTGTCAATCTCCATTTCCAGTACTGCTCTGTTCTATGCACATGTACATTAGATGCTGTGATGAGCAATGTGAAAAGTACATGATATTCCCCGCGGTCAGAACTTGAAAATCGTCTTTTAAGACGCGGATTCTCGCATGCTATCCACATGCCGGTGGCTTTTATCATAACGCTCAGGTCTCTGCGTCTACCGTCCAGCGCGGTACCTACCATTCCTGCAGACATATCCATGTGGTTCTCTGTCACGGGAAAATTATGAGGGAATCGCTGTATGCCAGGCCGTTGGCTGCGGAATGATGAGGGCAGAGGTTATGTGTACATGTGAATGCATGTGTGCAATGACAGACATGCAAACAGTAAAAAGGAAAGTGTATTTGTCAGCTTGATTCTGCTATCCCAGCAACAGCAAAAGCAGCTTACAGTAACCAATGGCAACAGCAAAGGAGCTCTAATGGGAAAAAAAGGGAAATGACATTCCCACAACAATACTTATAGATTTTTAAATTTACTGACATTGATAGAACCACTGTTATATGAGTTTTTTAGCGCCAGTTTAGCTGAATTGCTTTAATTGCAGCAAATAATTCATTCTGAGAATTCAGCGTGTCATTTTTTGCAATTACAGCACCAGATTGGTTATAAAAGGGCTCTCATTCACATTACTCAGCTTCAGAAATCCCACTGTTTTTAACAAAAGCACTGAAGGCTTCATATTAACATGCAAGTTTGTATCGGGTTACTGTAAGCCAGTGTTGGCATTAAGAAAATCTCGCACTGCGATTGCGATGGTTTGTTATGCAAACTCATATTTAACTAAGTGGTGATTTTAGCCCGTGTCCGAATGTGTCCGCCTGGGTGTGACGGTGGAATTATACGTTAGTTACTGCGATCACATAACTGCTACAGGGCAATCGTTGAGTGCGAGAACATTCCACAACTGTCACCACAGCTTCAAATGGCCACGCATGTCTCTCAATTCGTCTTTGGGTGTAAGATGTGCTGGCAGTGAGTTCAGATTAGCCTGTCACTGAGGAGAACAAAAAAACCTCATTCCCCACAGATCATGAACCGGGGGATAACGCCTCCAGGATGGAGCCGGCGTGAAGGACATCTCCGTCTCATAGCTCCGCCACACTGTACGGGATCTCCTGAAGGGAAACCCAAGAAGGCCAGCAAAAAGATCACCTTCATTTTTTACAGAAAGATTGCACTGTCATACCTGATAACTAGCTGCTAACATCACTAGCCTTTTTGCCTGTAATAATACAATAGTTTTGCTATTTGAACAATTTATAAAGCTGGATATTTCTAAAGAAGTCATTCAGAATATACAGAATATTAGTATAATTCACCTGTTTAACATCTGAAATCCGAGGCCCAACAATAGTCAGTAATCTCAAACATTTTCGTGGTATCATTTCCAATACGTTGCTTGTACTTTACGCACTCTGCACAAATTCATTTGTACTCCTGCTATATGTACATATATATGCCCAATGTATTTGATCCACATAATTTTCATAATGTTTCACTGTCTAATATGGATGCATAATTTTACGTCTACTCTGTATCATGGTATTCTCTGTACCGTAACACTGCCTTTGACCATTGCAAATAACAGCACAATATTATATGTGATTGTATATGCCTGCTGGAGCTGTTGATATGTTTTTAGTAGCTATTTATTTTTTTATACATTTTTTTACCCTTTTCCTTACTGTAACTGTAACTGCCACTGGATTGAAGGAATCTCCCCCGCAAACCCCCCCTAGGGGATCAATAATGTGAAGTCTAGTCAACTGAATATATGTCACAGTGTGTCTGTGTGCAAGTTTTGCTAACAGCAGCGTAAGATAAAATATATTATGTTACTCACTTTGCAAATGAAAGAAACTGGTCATTGTCTGTATCATCGTTGGTCATCTGTGCTCCTGGGGTTATAAGAGGTAACATTCTCAGTTTGGCCAAGAGACTCGGGTTGATAGCCTTTTAGTTGTGCGTGTGCCAGTCCTGAAACGATAAGATACAAGGTCCCAGAGTGCAGGAAAAAAATTATAATAAATAAGCTAATTAAATAATGTAAGTATATAAATCCCTCAGGATTCTTGGTAAACTGTGTTTTAGAAATTCATTACAGCATTATTGTAATCAGTCCTGGAGATGATTAAACCAGGAACAATTTTGAATTCAGCTCCAGTGTTACCACTGTGAAATACAGAAAATCACTGCAGATGGCTCGCAAACGCAGGGCACATGTTGTAAGGGTGTAGATGGAATGGGTCTCTAAAGTGTGTGACCGTATGTGTGTATAATGTGCCCTATGATGGACTGGCATCCTACCCAGGGTGGACCCCAACCCTGTGTACTGGGCTGCCTGATACGAGCTCCAGGCCCTGGTCAGGATCAGAGGTGGACAGTCCAGATCCAGAAAGTAAAAATCCAGACCATGATTTTGTTTGAGCCAACCAGTTGAGCATGTCATGGAGTTGAGTACTCTGTGACTGTGACTCTTCATGCTCAACTGGTTGGTTGAAACAAAAACTTGGTCTGGATTTTTACTTTCCAGACCTGAACTATCCACCTCTAGTCAGGAAAAGCAGTTATGAAATGGAGCGATATATGATTGATAAAAGATAGATAAATGAGAAGAATGAAGACATCAATATGGTATCGGTTAGCCCGTCAGTGTTCAGAAAACGGACTGCTTCCTTTAAAATTATTTATAATTACAACCAATAAAGAAGCTAATTAAGTAAGTTACAATCTAATTATTTTTTCAATCTAATTGATTTCCCTGGCTTGTTCCTACATTGGCACCGTTACTGTTATTTTCTGTATAGGCGGCTAGCCTTAGCTAGCTTGCTACAGAAACAATGACTTACTGTGTATACACTTATTTACTACGTTAACCACGTTTTTCGAGCTATATAAAATATTGAACCAGGGAAAAGGATACGCGTACAAATACATTTACACGAACGTCTGTTCAAATTAATACATACAAATTATTAAAAGTTAGCTGTGAAGCTATAATATCGCTACGACGATTGAAAAATAATTGTTCCCGGGCCAATTTTTATTCAACGATATTTTAGCACACTACTGTTAAATACACCTGAATATGATTTTTAATGTATTTTGATGAATACGCGTTATACTCATTTCAACGGAGTGATTAAATTGACAAGTTAATACTACCTGTCAAAAACAAAGGCGTTGCAGTAGTTTTCATATTTTGGTGCCAAACAACGAGGAAAAAAACAAAACAAAACACTGATTTAATGTCGTGTCATAACGAACCAGAAAACCAATGCTAAGTAACAGTATCTCAAATCAATGCGCTGTCTGGCAAACATAATATACGAGGAGCTGTTTTCTGAAAACGAGTCCAATACGAAACTGACAGCAGCCGGTAATGTTTGTCCATGAAAGTAAAAACGCAGTCCAGGTTTCGGGGTTGGTGTGTGTCTGGGTGGGGGAGTCCTGTATTTCTGGGATATGAATTGTTATCCTGCCTCGGAGAAAAGGCGAACTAAGGGCAGGATCAGGAAGCGCCCTGCTTCCTCTGCATGCTCGGCCTGGCCATGAATTTGCTGTAATACGCTCAGTTAATGTATCATTCACAAGTAGAATAGAATAGAATAGAATAGAATAGAATAGAATACCTTTAACTGTAAATGTAAATGCAATGCAGTACAGTCTAACACACTGAGCCTGGTATATCCCAATGCCCACTGTGAATCAACACCTACAAAAAGAACAAGTAGGCAGTATAGTACTACATAGCCTTGTAAGACTCCTTACCATTCTGTCAAAATATATAGTGTGAAGTCCTAAAACAGGTTATGATGTAGATCATGTTATCATTTCGGTGTTCTATAATGCATTGTTAAACTTATAGTTCAGTGATCCAATATAATTCCAACCAGAAATATCCTGGGATTGCTCAGAAAAGCAGGCTGGAATTGCACCTGCGCAACGTTAAACTGGAGCCTTTAATTCTAACACATTCAGTACTGAACAAGACTTGTGCTGACCTGTTCTATACCATCATTTGGCAAAAAATAATCTTATAACCGTTACAAAATCAGAGTTGTGATATTGTACTATTTTTTTTTCTCTGTGTTGTGTGTGTTTTGACTGGGGGCAATGAAATAGGATCGATCCCCCCCCCCCCCAGTTGTCCGTGAGGTTTTTCCCAAAGGAAGCGACATTGGCCCTTTAAAATCCTCCCGGCTGGGCCGGCTGCCGTGACGTCAGGCGGGAGATGGCGACCGGCTCGAGCCGCTGGGAGCGCATAGGGGGGGCGCGAGGGAGAGCGACGGGCCGCACGCAGAGACCGCGGCCGCCGCTGCTGCTAACTTTTATTTTTCTTTATTTACTTTTTCTCCCTTTTTTAAAAATAAAATTCACAGCGAGACATCGCCATCGGCTGCCGGAACGTACTTTCCCCCCAGTCTTGCGGAGGAGTAAAGGTCACCTGCGCTGCCTGTCCGGAGAGGGGATTGAAGTTTGGGTTCTCCTCCGCCCGGCCCGAATCCTTTTCTGGGCCGTCGGTCAACTTTTCATCGGTTCCGGCTCTGATGTTGTTTTAAATTGTGCGCGTTAACAAAAGTTTCCGCTTCAAAGTTTTCTGCCAGATCAGGTTTTAGTTTCTAATTCCTTATTTAACGTATATTTTTTAAACAAAAACCGACACAGCCAGCGCCCCCATGAAACTTTTTTCCACCCCCCCAGACAGATAGCTGTGGTCCCAGGGATTTGTCCGGCCCAAAAAGAGACGGGCCGGTGTTGGGTTCGATCGGGGGAGCAGCGGGTCAAACTTTTATTATAACGAAAGGACATTTCTGATTCCCTTAGCAACAATGAGGACTGTTAAACCGCACTGAGAGGAAGGAAAGTCATCCCAAAAAGCGGTGAGTGGTTTTACTTGGTTTTTTAGGTACCTAGTTTTTATTTGTGTGTAGTTTTTGTATAATATAATTACATATAAGTCCGACTTAATTTTCCGTAGTATTGAATAAAAACTCATGAGTTTCTTTAAGCCGATTTAAAGTTTAAAAACTTTCCGCTGTTATGCGGGGGGAGGTGTGATCCAGACGGGTTGGCCGCCGGTCCCCCCACCCCAGCCGGTTTTGCGATGGTATGAGTAGGGTCCCCCGCACCATGGAGCTGGGCCGGCCGGCCTCAGCCCCCCCCGTATGACTGATCATCAGTCAAGGGACAGAGATGAGAAAGTGACACCCCCTCCCCATTTATGGGCCCCGTATCCTTTACTAAAATCCTTTTGTTTTTCTGACACCGTTATGATTTTGCTGCAGGGCAAAAAAAAAACCCGTAAAAAAGAAGAAAAAAAAAGTTCCGGGACAAAGTTTATGGACGGCCGTGGGCATTTCTCTGTGTTTTGCGGATTACGCTGAAAAGCCGGGGGAGGGGGGTAGCAGCTGCTATCTTTAGCAGAGACCGAGGGTGTAGGTATGCAGCGTGATGACTTTCCAATTGTACGTGGGACGCAGGACGTCCAGACGGGAGGCCAACAACAGCCCCTGCTGCCAGGATAGTGACAGATGGACGACGTAGAAAAGACCGCAGAACTAGTACCTTAAAACTGTCCTCATGTAAATAGAATTCTGCCTGGTGTGTTCCCCTTTTTTTGGCATGATGCCGTACTACAGGGGTCTCCAACTCAAGTCCCGGACAGCTTAGTTCTCTCTCTGCTCCAACACACCAGATTCAACTCAAGAAATGGATGGTAAATAGTCCTGTGGCCTGTACTCCGATTCGGGGTTACTGGCTTATTGGGGTAACTTGTCGGATTTAAGGTACCACAGTTTAAATGGACTTCATATTCGTTCACTT
>JAODKC010000065.1:101160-118216 GCA_026777985.1 Mormyrops attenuatus | reverse complement strand
CACAGTTTAAATGGACTTCATATTCGTTCACTTACATTTTGCCCAGACTACCTTAAATCCGACAAGTTACTCCGATAAGCCAGTAACCCCGCTTCGTAGTACAGGCCACTGGGCTGGAGATGGACACCCCCGCTGAACGATATCAGTTTTTCCGTCTTATATTTAAGTCGGCCAGGTTTTCCACACCTGAGCTGCTATCATGCAGTAAAAACGTGGTTTTATTTATTGAGGAATGAATTGGCAGCCAGTTTGGCTTTTTCCAGAGTGATTGACACTTACTTCCAGGTGGGTGCTGCACACATATTATAATAGTTTGTGTTTTGTTTTAATAACCTCGGTGGTGTCACAATGCATCATTCAGAAAATGAAACAGCATTCCGCAAAGTCTCCTGATGGTCTCGGGAGGGGGGTGGAGGAATAGGAAGATGCATCATGTGAAGGTAAAAAATTACCACGCAATGAGTGGCTTCTCGATGACCTGGCAGCTGAGTATAGTGAGGCTGGAAACACCCAGCCTGATGAAAGTGTACGTGTTTTTGGGGGGGGGTACAGGCAGTTTTTTTTCCCCTTTGTTGCACAGGTATCAGTAGTTAATGTAATGCGGAGACCAGATTAAATCCGTGAAATCTTGTACCAGTTGTGCGAAGTTGGAAATTGTGCACTCTGTGATTTGGGGGGAGGGGTATTGTTTCAAAGAAAGATCCCTGACCTGCTTGGCATGTTGGCGTTGCGATGGTGAATGGTCCTTCCGGACGGCACATGTGTGAACTCGGAGACAGATGCGTGGCAACTCTTTGACTTGTTGCCAGGTGTTACGAAACGGCTAGTCTGGTTAGAAACCAGCCCCATATAAGGACCCTCGGCCCTCCCTATAGGCTGCTGTATTTGGGGGTGTTTTTACATTGGGGGGCAAAAATTAGGCAGGTTTGGTGCTGGGCTGGCTCAGTGCTGCAGACATATCAGTATGTGGTTGTTTATTGGATGGTTCCCTTTCTGCAGAGTAGCAGGCTGATGCATTCTGGGTGATTAGGAGGCCTTTATTCAGATTCCCATGGATACAGATTGTGCCCCCCCCAAACATTGTGCCTGTGCCTGTGATCGAAAGGACGCTGGTTCAAATTCCAGGGTTGGCAGAGTTTCACTTTTGGGGCCTTTGAGCAAGACTCATATCCCCAGTTGCTCCAGGGACAGCTGACCCTGCTTTTTCAATAGTACAGTGCTCTGGATAGAATCGTCTGCTAAACAAATTCAATGTAAAATTATTCCATGGCTTCCAAATGACACAGTAGCAGTAGCCTTTTGGCACTTTTTTCACTTGCACACGAGTTTATGCATTGGCAGAATAATCATAATATTTCCGTGTATGCATTTTTTTTTTATTGACTGTGTCTGGTCTGTGTGTGTGTGTGCGTGTGTGTGTGTGTGTGAGAGAGAGAGAGAGAGAGAGAGAGTGCGCTGCTCAAACTCCATCTCTTCTTCCTGGTTGCTTATCAGCAGCCAAGCAACCTGGCTTTGGCATTGACCTTCTTGCCACATACAGCCCACACCCTGGGAAACGTGCACTATCAAACACCCCAGAGTTGCTCTGTGAGATGACCCCCCCAGCATGTAGTCAAAGCAAGCAAGGCCTCTGACAGGAAGGGGGGGGACATGCAGCGGTCCTGGTGGTAACACTTGGCCTTCATTCTTGTTTAATAGGTTCCTGCATCAGCTCTTACTGTGCTGATGTTATTGCTAAATATTTAAGCTCCTCATCTGTGACTGGAGGGAAATTCCACAGTAATAGAAAATTATGTTGTGTCCTTCGTCTTTCGGTAACTGCAGACAGGCCATGTGGAGATTGTTGCAAATGAGAATCATGTGATGCTCTTTCTTGTAGAATATGTGGCTCGAGTTTGGTGACATCTTCAGTATTCTGGCTTAAGATACTTCGGCATATATGAATAATCCTTTAACTTCAGCATGATGCTGCTAAACATAATGTGGCCTTTTTTTAGGATGGACTGACTTTCTTCTAGTATCTTTTAGATGGCTCTTTGTGTACTTTAGGGCTCTTCGGAGCTAAACGTCTAAGTTCTTGGTTTCTGAAATGGCCTCCCTGGAACACTTCGACACGAGTTACAGCATAGTGTTTGGTAAAATTATTTGTTTGGTCTCTATAGTTTTCTGGCTTTGGGGATTGTGGTCACCTCCTTTTGTCGCATGGCAGCCTTCCTAATGTCTTGTTTGCTACTTAATGAAGTCTTCGGCCTGTGGGTTGCAGCGCGTTTCTGGAATGTGGCACCATTTCATATTCCGCTTTTAATGCTGTCAGGAGCCGACATGGCGAAATGTTTCCTTTAAGTTTTCAGTCGATTTATAGATACTTAGGCCAAAGACGTTTTGCATTGGCTTCATTGAAATCGCATGGGAAAAGGTCTGTGAAGTTGCATTATGCTTAGGGATGGGGCAAGCGTGGCTGTGACACCCATAGTTGGGCGGGGGGGTGGGCGGTTTGCAAACTTTTTTTCTCATTAGAACCTTGCACTGTTGGTTGACTTGGGGTTAAACCAGGTTCTCATTAAGCATTTGTAAGGTCTGAGTTTTCTCTTGTCTTTGTTTTATCTGATCTTCCAGAGTAAGAATGGTTTGGTCATCACGTGTCAAACTCTAACAAACAGCTACTGTTCTTCCACACAAACATATGGGTAATCTCCTTTCCCTCTGCATGTTAAACCTTAACTGGGGCTCCGTTCAATTTGTCAGGAATTTTCTGTTATGGGCTGTAAGTCACATGGTGCTGGTGTTATTTGAACGTGTTGTGTGTTCACCTGAAGGATGCGGTGATGTCATACTGTAAGCATTACCGTTTCAGCCTGACCATTTTCACAGGTTGTGCACCGATAGCATGACTGCGTTGAGTTTTGTTCTTTGGTTGATGGGTAGTACTCCGCTGTGACGGTGGATTGTTAAGTGAAAAATCACCCTGGGAGCCTCACAGTCTCGTCTGCTCTTAAGGAGGTCAGAGCTCTTTGCTGAAATGGTCTGCAGACGGCATTGTGAACCCACAGCAACTCTCAATATTAAGTCCATTGCCCATTACGCAGAAAGCATCAGCAAATGTTGGGAAGTGCGAGGGAGATCTTTAGAGAAGGCGTCAACAGGAGTATGGTCAGGTGTGCCGAGGGTGTGATTAGCGTCTGAGCAGAGCGTTAGTGGGCTGGCCAAGCCCTGATCGGATGGCAGAGACGAGAGAAAATGACACCCTCTGAATCCCTTTGGTGTGTTCCACACCTGATGGACCTGCATGAGGGAATGACAGTTTGGGGTGGTGTGTGTGGGTCGGTCTGTGGGATGGGGTTTACATTCATGTGGCTGTCGTTACATGCTGGTGCCCCATTCCTGTCCCGTTCCCACTAAGCCCCCCCCCTTAGCCCTAAGTGGGAGCAGTGATGTCATCAGCTAACACCAGGTCTCCTTCTGCCGAGTCAGTGGTCTGAGTGACGAGGAGTTTATATCGCCTTCCTACCGTGTTTGGGGATCTGCAGCGCCTCCTGGTGTCGGGGAGGGCTTTGTGCCGGACAGCCATTTTAGCTGCCGTACTTGGCCGGGGTAGATCCCGGTGACGTGGGCCAAACAGACATAATCAGGTGATGTTTGTTCTCTTTCGCTCGGCCACATACCAGGGGTTGGAGATTTAACCAGTGTCTGGGAGGTACAGTTATACTGTCTGCATTCCAAGCTAATACTCGTATTCAAGGCAGAAATCTTTAAATCTCTGTGAGCCCTAAATCTTTAAAAAACAAAGCAGAATGCGATGGCTGGGGCTGAAATGACGGAAACTGTAGCTGTCTTCTCTAGTGTTCAGCAAACTACCTCCTGTCCATACTTTGATCGGTTACTGCATTGATTAAACTGATGGTACTAGTTCCATTTCACACTGAGGAATGGCAGCTGGTGGGGGGTAAGGAGGGGGTTTTGCACATAACAGCAGAAGTGAAGCTGGGTAAAAAGACTTAAGTCCATCTGTGCTGCTTTAGCCTCCCAACCCCCTGTGTCACCCCTTCTCACCACTTTGTTTACGGTTCAACCTGGAACACGCACCACACGTGACTTCATTCCTCTCGCTCCAGCCGAAATGCCAGCATGCGTGTTCGCTCTCTCTCTCCCTCTGGGTGATGGCCTGCCAGCCGTCTTGTCTCATCAAAGTCAGCTTCAGCCATGCCCCACGAATCAACACCAGAACCTCTCTGTCTCCCGTGAGACGGGCATGACCTTAGGGACTCTTTCCGAGTGCACTACACCCGCTTTACTATACGCGATGTTTTGTTATACGGGAGAAAGCACTGCTTCAAAAAGTGGACGATAAAGAGTGAAATGGCTCATTCCTCTCCTTTGGGTGGTGATGGTTATGCCCAGCTTATGCTGAGGAATTTGGCACATTGGGTACAGGAATCTCACAACCCTTGGCAAATTAATTTTGGCTGCGGCCTGTTGAACCCATGTGAAGGTGTAATTTGGTTCTAACTGGCCTGGTCTCCAGTAGCAGATATATACATGGCTAGGGGCTTGCGTTACACACACACACACACACACACACACAGGAGCGCCACTAGAGATTTTTGGGCCCCATGAAAGCATATCATGTTGGACCCCCAACCCAGACCAATCCAGTTATGTTCCAATTTTTTTTAGGGCCCCTGGAATTATCTTATCTTTCCCCTTTTTACAGCACCCCTGCACACAATACAGGTATCTGCCATACATTCATCTGCCTTTATGGGAGTCTCATTGGGCGTTCCTTTGGTGTCACATGTCACTGTTCTCCAGCGGGCCCATCGCCTTGCACAGCCTGACACCTTACTTTAGTGGGCTGCCGGGGGGCCCGCAGTCTGAAGTCCATTGTAAGCCAGCCTGCCATGCCTTGGGGAGTTTATTGAAAATGTAGTAATCGACCAGTCGCATGGTGGAAAAAGGAGCTGGTGTTTAGTCTGGCTGCGTTGTCAAGGTGCTGGCCTAGATGACGATTTGTCTCAAGTAACCTTCCCGAGGGTCCAGCTCGTTCGCAGAATCTCTCGGCACCCAGCTTGTCGGGTTATGGTTTCGTGTGCCCTCATGAGCAACCAGGGTCACTGGATATCCATCGAGTTGTCTGCCTGTCGTGTCATGGCTGTTTCTCAGATCATCTTTCTCTCTTTGGTAGCTACTTTTAACGTGACTGTGAGCCGTTATAGTTTGTTAGCATTTGTTGGGGCCCCCTTTTGTTTTAAAAGTTCATCTGGTGCCTCAGTAATCGGTGCTGACCGACCCAATAAAAATGAGGGCTAGGGGGGTACAGAAGGGGAGCCAGACCGGTCTGTGTTCCTTTGTTCAGTGCCGTCTCCGGCTTCAAACAGGACGTGCCTCTTGTAATTCGCAGAATGGGCTGAGGAAAAGCGGCATTTCGGGGAAGAGGGGCTCCGAGGTGGGGAAGCAGGAGTCTCGGCTGGCGTCCAGGAGTCTTTACGTCACTGCCGAGGAATCGCAGCTATGCAGGAACATCACGCCGAAGCTCAGGTGCTGCGGCCTGCGAAAACGGGACTCCGGCGTTGTCAGGCAAAACGGGGAGCAATTTTTAACACCTCTGTACGAACAAAAAGGGGCAGGTTGGCAGGCTTGTGTTGCGTCAGCTACACTTTTGGGTGGAATGCAGTTCAGGATGGCTTGGGGTGAAACAGCCAACAGCTTTCCAGGTTTACAGCCGGTTGTGCCTGATTTATTTTTATTTATTTTTTCTTTTTTGCATGAGGATGATTACCCGGGTGTGTGCTATGCACTTAAACGGCTATGTTAGACATTTACCACATTGCTTTAGCTTGAGCTGAGGTACGCAGCACCTAAAAAAGGGTTTCGCAAACAGCCTCCTTTGTTTCTAAGACCAGATGCGGTGAGTGGCTCAGTTCCTGTGCCCTTAATTGGAAGATCGCTGGTTTGAGCCCTGGCTTTGGTAAAACAGGCACATGTCTATGGGCCTTGAGTAAGGCCTTTGACCCACACACTGGCTGACCTGTACTTGTGCATATGGCAAAGGATTTATCATTTATGCAAGTGATTCATTTTCATTTTGCCTAGAAAAATTCCAAGGTTGTCCATCTAGGTTTCGTTTCACAGGCTTTTGCTTAAACTGCGAGATCGACGTTGTGCTTTGTAGCGTTTCCCCAGTGATTGATACTTTATTGATCCCCATGGGGAAATTCTCTTTATGCCTCCCCCAGCTTGCCCTCTGTAGGTGAGAGCAAGCTGGCCGCGAAGGGCAGCCACCCATAGCAGCGCCCAGGGAGCTGGGGGTTAAGGGCCTTGCTCAAGGAGCCACAGATGCGCCAAGGCTGGGCTCAAACCGGCAACCTTCTAATCACAGGCACAGAGGATTAGTCCACTGAGCCACTGGTTTCCCTCCCCTCTTCTGTCTGGAAACGTTGTATACTTTATCAATCTTTTTGTGCACAAGGTCAGCTTGGACAGGTCGTACTGCTTGCAGTTCTCAGTGCTGGTATGGAATGCAATGACAGATCTTTTGAGTGTAGCGTACGAGGAATCTGTTGGTAGTTTGGTGTCTGTCGTGCTATGCCAGTTTAGTGCACATCAGTAGTTAAGTGTTAAGTTTTTGATGTGTGTGAAATGACCACCTCATTAGAGGTGACCAGGTGACATTACTCTGTGTTTAATGTGTGTTGACTGATGAGTCGCGTCTATCAGGGCATGTGTGAGCACTCCTCTGACTCTGCACCCCACGGCGTCTGATCAGCAGGGACCACTCGTGTGCATACTTGCACAGTCTGGCTCTCGTTCATCAGGGATTATCCATGTATCCTGTGGTGCTCTGTCTCCGCTGCGCCGGCTGCCTGCCAGCTTCTCCACCTGTATGCCTCTCATGTTGGAGGTACCTGTCTTTTGCAGGTGCACCTGTGCTCTCGGGTTTAAAGGGGCCGCTTGCTTTTGGATCGCGATAGAGGATCTCCAACCTTGCCTTTTTATTCTGCTTGGTTTCCAAATGAACCTTACCCCTGTGTGCTATTGCATTTTTAAGATACACACAACTTTTTGGAAAATGTATTTCTCTCTTTTTGTTCTTCTCAGTTGAAACTGATATAGCGCATTTGACGTTAAAAAAAAAAAGTGAGTTCTTTTTTTTTTTTAGTGATAGATTGAATAAAATCATTGTACTGGTAAGTGCAAGCCAAGTAACTACCAGAGAAATGGCACCATTGTGCTAACTAAAACATTTAAAAGTACTTTAAGCACCATTCCCCTGATGCCTCCTGTGGGATCTCCTACCATTAGCAGTTTGGTGTGGAAAGCACTTGCTACTTATGGGGCAGGTGTGTTTCTCCAGACCATTATCATTTTGCCCCATCCTCGTTTGTACAGTCTCTGTCCCTCTGTGTCGGGGATGGGGGGGGTGATCCCTAGCTATTACGGTAGAGCCCAAACAGAATACTGCAAGTCAACAGCAGCTTCCTTTGTTCCTGACGAAAGTTAGCTTCACTTCTCCATGAAATCGGGCCCCCAAGGCACAGCCGGAGACAGGGTTCTTCCAGCATCCTGAAACTGGAGCTCTTCCATTTCCCCATATTGATTTAGACCGGTTTGGTGTGTGTACGGGGTTTTGCGGGGTTCACGCTGCGATGTCAACATTGCTACATCTCAAACACGTCCTGTCGGCAGAGACCCCTGCATCTTTGCATTAAAGCTGGGGTTGGCTGGCGTTCTTCCTCGTTTTGGCTTTACCTGGGGGAGCGTGAACCGCAAAGCTGTTTGGCTTCAACGGCAAACTGCATCGGTGCAAGGTGCCAGTCATGAACAGCAAACTCCCGGAGTACCTCCCGTGTTACCATGGCAATCGGGAATTTGGTTTAATGTCCCTCATTTAATCCCCCTCCCTGAATTGTAGCCCTGTAGACACACAATCCTCCTGTTGTCATCTTGCAAGGCAAAACCGTGCTGTAGCCAGAGACAAACCAGTTGGGGTGGGGGAACGTGGCGACGTTTTGCATTGTGGGTATTCCGCCAAAGGGAAATGTGAATCAATCACTCATGGGACTAGTGTAGTGGAGGTCAAGGGTCACTTGGGTCGCCTTCCAGTTTCCAAGGTGCCCTTTATTCTGTAGGAAATGTAGGAGGTGGAGCAACAAAACGCCAAGTTCTCTTTCCACTGAAAGTCAGATCCCCTACTCCGAGTTGATGGATCTAATCGTCACTCACTGGTTTTTCAGAAAGGGTTCTGGCAGGTACTGTGGCCATTAGGAGCGCAGTTCCCCTGCTTTTATTGCAGTAATGGAACTGAAAGCTAGGAAGGCCGGCTTGTAGCAGATGGACAGTTTCGATTCTGCTGATCAGGTGTTTATGGCCACAATACGTGAAATGCTGCTGGAAAGTTTAGGCAGAGATAAGGCTCTCGTCAGCCACCAGCTGTCGAATTATATCACCCGCTATTAGTCATTTGGGTCAAAACTGTATCCTGTTGAATGATCAAATGTAGGAAACTTCTTTAAAACAGTTATATCCCGGAGGGAAGCTCGATTGAGCATCAGGTGGTGACTCACACTGTCCCAGAGTTTCTGAAATCCATGTAGGGATGTTCACTTATATAATGTAGTATGTCTACTGTTTTCCTTTCCTCACTCAGGTCTGACTCCCTCCCCTATCCCCCGGCGCTCCTGGTAACCCCACCCCTTAATGAGGAAGATGGCGGCCTCTTCTGTGAAAGTGGCGGTGAGGGTGCGGCCCTTCAACTCCCGCGAGACCAGTCGCAGCGCCAAGTGTGTCATCCAGATGCAGGACAATTCAACCTGTAAGTAAAGCAGCCCTCTATAACCTCGCCAGAAAATACAAATCCAGAAAATACAAATCCAGACCAAGGTTTTGTCTCAACCAACCAGTTGAGTACTCTGTGAGTGTGACTCTATACTGAACTGGTTAGTTGAAACAAAACCTTCGTCTGGATTTCTACTTTCTGAACCTGAGCCTTCCATATCTGAACCCTGCTATTTGTACCTGGGACAACAAAGCTTCTGTAAGTAATCCAGTCCTCTCATTGGCTGGAACTGGTAAAGTGCTTCTGCAAATAACAAGGTTGTCACTGGCAATTTGGTCAGGCTTCTTTAAGTAACAAGCCCTTTGATTGCCAATTGGATGTTGTTAATTATAAGTGCATTTCTTATGAGTCCTGTGATTAGTAGTTTGGCGACAGCCAATATTAGTCTTTCATCTTATGCCATGCCTCAACAAATTTTATTTCCCCCATGGAGAAAGTTGTCAAAGGCTCTTGTATGATTATTTTTTTTTAACCATTTATACAACCGAGGAGGTTGTGTCATTACCACAGAACCTACCGTCTTCTGGATCCTGCACACACCCCTACTCTGGCCTGTTTTTAGAAGGGTGGGGCCCTCTTAGTGTTGACATCCTACACACACCCTTACTCTGACCTGTTCGTGGGAGGATTAGAGCCCAGTCAGAGGTGGCACCTCACAATGCATCGTGGGAGGTGTCCTTATTGGCTGAATCATCAACCTGTCGAAAGGCTGGCTCGTGTCCGAGTCTTGCATCGACGTCCGAGCACATCCAAAAATCTTGCTGCGGGAGAAGCATTTCGATCCAGAGTGGCGGCTGCCTCTGCTCTTTCCGAGTGGCTGAAGGCGAGATGTGGTGGCCGCCTCGCCCAGCCCACTCATGCCTTGCTGTCCGAATAATAATGCAGAAGTTGTACTTTATTTTTTTTATTTTTTTATTTATTTTTTTGCTTGGTTCCCTAAAGAGTGTCAGTGACACACCGCCCACCCACCCATTTGGCTTAGTACAGTTCAGCCAGGGGTCACGTAGGGGGCGGGCAAAGTGGGGGTAGGAGTCCTAGGCATCCCAGACTTATGGCCCAGAGCACATTCACCCAGAACAGACTGTGGCTGACCCTGGCAGCTGCAGTCCTCCTGACAGCCCCCGCCTCCCCCCACACATGCTGGAGTGTGCCCACAAGCTCATGGAAACCAGCTGACCACTTGGCATGGAGCCGGTGCCCTAGTGGCTGAAGGTGGTGCAAGTTGCAGTACCTGGACAGAGCATGTATGTGGGTGACCTGCCTCTTACAGGCATGGGGAGGGTGTAGGCAGGGTGTAGACACTGCTCCCACGCGCGCCTTTATCCAGTTGGCTGTTTGTTTTTAAACCAAGGTTCTCAGGCTTCTGCTTCTGAACCACCACCCCCCCCCGTCTCTCCCTTTGTGACTGATCTGCTGCATCCAGGGGGCAGAGGGAAGCCCTGTTACTCGATCCAGGCATTTCTTCAGAAAGAAAAGGCCCCGGCCGTAGCCCTCCCCACGCTCTCAGACGTGGCATTTTCTCACGTTCGAGACAATACAACGTAAAAGTTAAAAGGAGAATCCCACCCCCAAGGCTTAAAACTAATCTAAAACGACTGAAACGATCTTCCCACATGTTTGAGAGGATATTTGTCCTGGGGAGTTTTTTTTTGTGATTGTACCAAAAACTTAAATCTGTTTAAATCTGACTCTTCTCTGTGTGAGGAAGTGGCTTGTTGATACTCAGGCCATCAAGAGGCTCCAAGGAAAATGTCTTGAGGCAGAGTATCTTAAAACCCCTTTTTAAAACAAAAATATGACCAAAACCGCTTGTGACCAGACAGACGCCAGTGTCCTCTGCGAGAAAAGCAGCTCAAAAGTGTGACTTTGGGCTATTCCACTGGACAACCCTGCCCACATGAGACACCTCGAAGGACAAAAAACTTAACCTTAACTCAACCCATTAACTCAGAGTCAACATGTTACAAAAACGAGCATCGTATCCGGTTAAAGCCTGGTAATGATTTGACTGATGCGGAGAATCATGTTTGCAGGTGAGGCCAGTGCATCCGTTGCTGTCGCGCCAGTCTGGCATTGCCAGGTCCCTGCGTTGTGGGTTGGGTACTCTTCTCTTGGGCTTCTCAAGCAGGGCAGTAAGAACAATAGCTGCAGTCTTGTTTATGGTGAAGTGGAGGTTGCCTTTGTCATACAGAGCAGGGATAGTGTTCGTGTAAAATGGTGATGCAGATTAGCAGGCGGAAATGTGCGGGGGTGGTGGTACATGTGCCTGTCACACTCACGGTGCCCTCGGAGCTCTCGTTTGTCGCACGGTGACTCGGGGTGATCTGGGGAAAGGCCAGGATGGAGAGATGAGTGATTCAGATGCCACGTCACATCTAAAGTTCATTTTAGCAAGTATCAGAAATGTTGAAAAAATTCCTGGGCGAAATCATGCCTGAATAGAGATAATCTGTAACGACTGCAGCCCGGCTGCCCGATGGACAGGTCCGTGAAGCGAACCTCTAAATCCCTTTATGATGTGCCGTTCACGGGACGGGTCGTTTCCTTCGCAGAAGGCCGAGTTCTCCAGCAAGTGCAGGCATGCCAGGGATGTAGGCCGAGAGGGGAGTGTGTAGGGGGAGGGGTGGCTCGCTGGGCGCGGCGCGGAGAGGAATGCAGGGAGGCGGGCGAGTGAGCGGCCTCTGTGACGCCCTGGCCCACATCCTTCCCTCCGTGTGGCGAGCATGTGTGAGGAACCAGCGTGGGCCAAACTGCGCCCTCTCTGGCTGCTCTGAGTCGGCGATCCATTTCCCGCATACTTCTGGGTGTGTGTGTGTGCGTGGGGGGGGGGGGGTCTGTCTGCTAGACCGTGTTGTTTCACTGCCCCAGAGTGAGAGGAAGGAGGAAGGGAGAGGGGCCAGTTGTGCCCCCTAACCTAAAAATAACCCAGAACTCTCTGCTGTCCCGTCTCCATGAAAACAGGCTTCAACATAGCAAACGTGCATTCTGGGAAGCATGCCACTGCGAGTGCCACCCCCTCCAGTGGCCTCATGTCCTGCATACGTCTGTAAACCCCCACCCCATCTACCTTCTTCCTTGAACTTCCAGCTTAATCTCCCAGCATGCCTTGCTGCACCACACCCAGTCATTCTATTGGCTAGAAACACTTTTCGGGGCCTCTCCTAAAGATTCCAGCCAAATCCTTATTTAGAATTCTTCCCTTGGACCTGAGTGGACATGCACTCACTGTTGAGGTTCTTCTGGACCGCCACGTCCAGGAGCTTGTGACCCAGAAAGTCTGGTCCTACCCGGGGGAGGCTGCTTCTGTTTATATGGTATTTATTTGTGGATGAAAGGGTCGGACTGTAACCAGACGGCTTCACGTGATGTCAAACAAGACCTCTGATGCGCAGCAGTTTCTCCCTGGTATCCAAAACTGCGCCTACCTACTAGTGCATCTCCGTTGGCTGTGGGATGTTGGCCTGGGCTCTCTGCCCATTGAGATGTGGACCAGTTAACATTCAGCACCTCAGCTAGCACTTTTTAATTATTTATCTGATGTTTTTATGCGAAGTGTCATACGAGAGAGGGTTATAATTTGTGTGTACTCCCCGGGATTTGAACCCTTGATCTTTTTGTGTTCCTAGCGCAGTGCTCTAGTTGTGTAGCTGTAGTTGTTGTATTATTTATTCATTTTATTTATCTTTTAAATGTCTATTTTTGTGCAGCTGTGTTTCCCCGGCATGCCTCAGGTTAAGTACCTTACTCACAGCTGCCCTCCTGGGATCCGGTCCCGCAGTTTGAGCCCCACGTTACTTGCAGATCTGTGTTCTCTCGCTGTCCAAATAAGCCTTGAATCTGCAGATCCTCTGGGATGTACCTCTTAATCCCCCCCCAGTATAAATAAGCCATTTGAGCACAAACCTTTATCTCCATTAATTTTATGCCACCTTAAATCCGCTGTCTACAAGGCGGGTTCCCTGTTGTTATCACTTCTGCTCCTTTTGCTGCCATTGTTTGGTTTCTGTCTCTGTTGGTCTGTCAAATGAGGCGAATCATGGTTGTCTTCATGGGACGTGCCATCACCCAGCTCCGCAAAGGAGGACGCAAAGGCCCTGTACTTTCTCTCCTTTGTTCCCAGACTGTTCTGGCATCGCATGTTGCACCATCCTGCTTTTGGTAAATGCTCCTGGTCCGTCTTCACTGAAAAACCCACATCTGTACATAAAAGAGAACTGCAAAATTGCCAAAAATGTGTCTAGAATGTTGGAGGTTTGGGTTCCAATATTAAAAGGGCATGTGTGTTTTAAATATGTTGAGAACCATTGACTGTAGTTCTTCTAACTGAACAAGGAGAGAATTGTGCTAACAAAATGAAGGTCATGGATTCAGATCCCAGGCAGCATGCTCAAAATCGTAACCCTTGTCCCTACTATAAGTCGCTTTGGATGAAAGTATCAGATAAATGTAGATATGCTTTCCATCATTCATCACGATATTTCTTCAGGAATGCGGCTCGTTTAGTTCATAGACCGAGCTCAAGAGCTGCAGCTTCTAAGACCCATGATCTGCTGGCGTTTTGATGTGTGAGAGAACATTGTGCCCAGGTGCTCCTGTGCTCATTTGCATGATCTGTCTGTGTATTACTCCTGATCACAGACTTGCTGTCCTCTTTCTGGCTACAGGCATCTCCAACCCCAAGCAGCCCAAGGATACGCCCAAGACCTTCACCTTTGACTACTCCTACTGGTCTCACACCTCGGTGAGCTGCGTGCCTCCGCCGCGCGGCTGACGGGCCAGCGGGGTGGTGGGTTTGTCACCAGCAGGTGCTGATTTGTCCAGCTTAGGATACAGGCAAATGAATGTCATCGTTTAAGTGGATTCAAATGAATCGAGATGAGGGGAGCCGCAGACTGGTGTTGCTAGGAGACCGCGTCACATGAGGTGAAGAGGGGGTCTGTGTGAGACTTGGACTTTAGCCATTGTATGGTTACCTGGATGTATACACCACTGCGATGAAGGACGTCACACTTAAATTGTGATGGGTGGCTGAGGGAGTAGATAGATTAGTGGATGGAGGGGTAGGAGTATGAATGGAGGGGTGTGTGGGCAGATGAGTGAGTGGATGGATGGATGGATGGATGGGCAATTGAGTAGTTGGATGGATGTGCAGATGAGTGTGTAGGTGAGCAAATGGCCGGGCGGTTGCGGAGGCACCATGGGGCTCTTCCTGCTCTGAGGCTGCTCACCCACCACAGGCCGAGGAGCCGGGCTTCGCCTCCCAGCGGCAGGTTTACCTGGACATCGGGGAGGAGATGCTGCTGCACGCCTTCGAGGGCTACAACGTCTGCATCTTTGCCTATGGCCAGACGGGCGCCGGCAAGTCCTACACCATGATGGGGAAGCAGGAGCCCGGCCAGCAGGGAATCATACCACAGGTAGGGGTCATAACTGACACCAAGCTCCTCGTGAGAGGTGGAGGACCTGTGTTCCTCTGGGTCAAGTCCAGCCTGTATATATTAGCCGTCAGTGAGCCCATCCTCTAACACAATCAGTGCCTTTGTCCTCGTCATGTTCCAGCTCTGTGAGGACCTCTTCAAGCGCACCGTGGACAACGCCAACCCCGATCTCTCCTTCTCTGTGGAGGTCAGACCCGTCATGACGTGGCCGTGACTCACCGAGCCGTGTATAAGTGGCAGTTGGTGACGGTGACTCGGTGTCGGTAGGTGTCCTACATGGAGATCTACTGCGAGCGTGTCCGGGACCTGCTGAACCCCAAGAGTAGGGGCAACCTGCGGGTGAGGGAGCACCCCATCATGGGCCCCTATGTGGAGGACCTCTCCAAGCTGGCCGTCACCAGCTTCGACGACATCGCCGACCTCATGGATAGTGGGAACAAGGCCAGGTGCAACACGGAAGGGGGGTGGGACTAAATCAAGGAGGAGGTTGGAAGGGGGTGTGACCTGGTGGGGGAAGTGGGAGGAGTTAAGGGAGTGGCCAGTGAAGTCCAGAAAGACCACATACAGTGTCTAGAATTAATGAGGATGGGTACAATTCCTCAAAAAGATGGTTGCCTACTGTGAAGTGGGAGGGGGACGATCTTCGATCACCCTAGAATGACTCTGAGCCACTCCCACCCCTCCAGGACAGTGGCTGCTACCAACATGAATGAGACGAGCAGCCGCTCACACGCCGTCTTCACCATCGTCTTCACCCAGAGACGCCACGACCAGATGACCAACCTGGACACGGAGAAGGTTGTCCATTCGTCCGTGTGTGTGTGTGTGTGTGTGTGTGTGTTTCAGGTGTCATGCCCCTTGTGCTCACAGCCTCTCTCCCTTGCTTCTCTCAGGTCAGTAAGATAAGCCTGGTCGATCTGGCAGGAAGTGAGCGCGCTGACTCCTCTGGAGCGAAAGGCATGAGATTAAAGGTGAGATCCTGCTCTTGTGTGCTCCCTCTGCGTCCACCGTTAACATCTCAAACCATATCACACCATGGTGTAATACCAAAGCTCTGAATAGATTAAGGCAGATAATTGACCGGTTCCACACTCTATAAAAAAAGTAAACACAGAAGCTACAGGGTGAATTCATCTTGCTTGTCGGCCTACAGATCAAGATGGTTTGATTATGGAAGGAAATGTTGTTTTGTTGCGTGAAATTTAGCGTGAACCTAGATAATACATATTTTTCCCACATTACATACATTCTGATGTCAGATTATGGTGTTTAAAGTATTTATTGTTACGCCCCCTGCAGGAGGGAGCCAACATTAACAAGTCCCTCACGACCCTGGGGAAGGTCATCTCTGCCCTTGCTGAAATGGTGAGTGTGATCTGGGCGGTGGATGGATGGATGGTTCTGGGTAGCCCGTTGTCCCTGGATGTCTGCCGGATGCAGTGATTTTATTTCTGAATAATGAGCCACACAGTAACGTCTGTCCTGTGAAATCGAGACGCTTTTATACACCCTGGATTTGATTGTTGCACTGAATACAGTGAAATACATTCGGATATCAGTGAAAGCAGCGATAGCATGTTAGCTCTTTCTCTTTCAGTCACTCTTAAAAAGACCCTTTTCTTTTGTTTTTCTTTTTCAGCAAAGTAGCAAAAAAAAGAAATCAGATTTCATACCGTACAGAGACTCTGTACTAACGTGGCTCCTCAAAGAAAACCTTGGTAGGAAACAAATCCTCTCTCGCCCCTCCGCCTCTGACTATCTCTCTGCCTCTCGTGCCTCTGACTCTCTCTCGTGCCTCTGACTCTCTCTCGTGCCTCTGACTCTCTCTCGTGCCTCTGACTCTCTCGCCCCTCTGACTCTTTAGCGCCTCTGACTGACTCTCTGCCTGTCTGTCTCTCTCCTCCAGTTCTGACTCCCTCACCCGCACTGACTCTCTCCCTCTCTGTCAGGTGGTAACTCACGCACCGCCATGATTGCTGCCCTCAGCCCAGCGGACATCAACTACGAGGAGACCCTCAGTACCCTCCGGTACAGCCCCCCATCCATCTCCTATACAGATGTGTTCACTTTTACTTTTATATGTAAACCCTATATCACCAGCCCCTATGCCCCCCCCCTCGCTGTAGATACGCAGACCGGGCCAAACAGATACGATGCAACGCCGTCATCAACGAGGACCCCAATGCGCGCCTCATCCGTGAGCTGAAGGAGGAAGTCAGCCGTCTGCGTCAGCTGCTGTTCTCCCAGGGCCTGAGCTCCGAGCTCCTCACCGCCGCTGGTGCGTGTAAACAAACACACACACACACACACACACACACATACACAGCCGCGTGTGAACACTCCCCCCTTCCAATCAGGTTACGAGATGAACAACAACCAGGCCACAGGTCCAGAACTTGCCAGTGCGGCCCCCGCTCCCGGAAACAAGGCCGAGCACTCTCAGCATCCCCCTGCCCCCGGGTCCGAACCCATCACTGACGGTGAGGTTCCCGCTCCCTCCGACGAGTTCCAGGGAGGTCCGGTGGCCATCAGCAAGGAGGAGGCCGTGGAGATGCTGGCGGTACGACGCGGCATCCCTTCAGTGGCCTCGCTTTGAACCCGAAACGTTTTTTCTTCGTTTCCATTAATTTCTCTTTTTTTTTCTTTTTCTTTTTTTTAAGGAAACTGAAAAAATTATCGCTGAGCTGAATGAGACCTGGGAGGAGAAGCTGAGGAAGACTGAGTCCATCCGCCTGGGGAGGTCAAGGGGGGGGGGGGGGGGGGGGGGGGGGGGGGGGGGGGGGGG
>JAODKC010000065.1:80970-101060 GCA_026777985.1 Mormyrops attenuatus | reverse complement strand
CGCTCCGTGGTCCCCCCCCCTGCCCCGGGCCCCCCCCCCCCCATTCCCCTCTCTCTTCTCTGTCTGAAGCAAGAGCAGAGCTGAGAGGACAGGAAGTGATGTCACAAAAGGGCAACCCTTCTCACCTCACCAGTGTGATTCAGGCCGGCCCTCTGGCTATGAGTTTTGCGTCATGCCCCCTAAGATCCCCCGAGCCCCTGTTATGACCAGCTTCAATAGCGTGTTTGTATATGTGAACATGTAAATATACCGACACATATTTCATATAGGTATGTGTGTGTATGTCTGACTACGTGTGCATATGTAGTTTTGTGTGAATATATATATTTCTGAGTACATGTGTTAGCATGTATGTCTCTGTTAAGGTGTGGATGCAGGTTTACCAGCTGCCCCTGCAACCCTC
Source organism: Mormyrops attenuatus (assembly GCA_026777985.1). Classification (NCBI taxonomy): domain Eukaryota; kingdom Metazoa; phylum Chordata; class Actinopteri; order Osteoglossiformes; family Mormyridae; genus Mormyrops; species Mormyrops attenuatus. The sequence goes on along the minus strand of JAODKC010000065.1, from coordinate 100,657 downwards.
TTGGCAAAGGACGACCCCGCAGATGCGGTGGTCAGTGTTGGGGGGGGTGTCAGTCTGGAGTGGAGCCCCTCCCTGGTTAGAGTGCACCTCTCGAGACCCTCGCCTGCTGCTTGGCCATTATGTAACCAAGGAAACAGATGCTGAATCATTGCCAACCCCCCCCCCCCCCCCAAACAGTCTCCCTACCCAGTCTTCCTATGAAGAGGCAGCTCACCTCCCACAAGCGTCCATGAGGAGGCACACCTGGGCATTGGATGGAGGGGGGAGGTGGAGATGCCCATCTCAGGGGGGCCGTGAGGCAGAGGCAGATTGTGACCTCACTGCCACCCATACACAGTCTGAAGCCCAGAAGGAGGTGAGGATACACATTTTTCTGTTTTTTTTTTTTTTTTTTTTTTACTTTATGCAACTTTGAAGATGCAGCGTTTGAAGTTCTTTAGTTAGCATGAGTTAGATTAATTCCCTGCCCCCCACCTCGTTCCTTTCGATTTTCGTCCATGTTTTCTGCAGAATCGCGGGTGTCGTGTTTGAAGTTAGGGGATGTTTCAAGGGCAGAGCAGCCAGATCGCCCACTGCAGTAATGATCCTTCCCTGTGCTGTTGTCTTAATTGTTTTTTGCAGGTTTTTATGTCAACTCCGGGGTCTGGCACAGCTACGGGCTGCGTGCCTTTCCGCGTTCAACCCCTCTTTCTCGCTCACCCCCTCCCTCTCTGTCCGTCTCTCCACTTATGTGCTCATATCCAACCAAGGGCCCTTATGTCACAGGCTGTGGTTTTCCACAGTGAGCACAGTGGGGTTTTATTTCGTCTCCATTGCGACAAGAAAAACACCAGGCCCTCTTTCTCCATCTCCCACACAGTCTTTCTCCCCAGAGCCTCCCTCTGTCAATCCCCTGTCTACACCCCTTCTAAGCCCCCATCATATCTGCCTACCCTTTCTCTGCATTTTCTTTCCACCCCTCTTCACTCTCTCTTGCCTGTCTCTCTCCCACATCATACAAATACTAGAATAGAATGGGGAAAGTCCTCTCACCTTCCTATGCATATTGTCAGATTATCATATTCATGAAGGAATCCATTTGTTATGCATGAAATTCTGAGGGAGGGGAAAAGAAGAGGAGAAGGCGAAAGGTGTGAAATAGTACGAGTTGATGAGATGGAGACACATACAAGGAGGCAGATTGACAGAGAGGAAGGATGAGAAGACTCAGGCAGACAGTGTAGGGTTGCCCCAGGTGTTTTTTGGGGCATTACCACCTCCAGCCTTAAGGTGGCGCTTAGCCTGAGGTTCCATCCATTACACAAAGCAATGATTTTCATAGATACAATGGAAATATCTGGGGCTTTCAATAAAAACCAGACCTGAGGTTCAGTAACCTGGCAATGGTTTTGTTTTGAGGCCATTCGCCACCTTCCCAACGCATGTCAGGGGTGGGCGTGTCGGGGGAAGCCCCGGAACCTGGAGAATAGGACTGGAACTTGAAGTCACTGTGAAGTCAAGGTGACCCTGGTGCCTGAATGTAATCCGGGCTGGGCTGCAGTGCAGGAAGAATCAAGTTCAGGTCACAACCTTGAGTCGTCTGCTGCAATTTTGAGAGTGTGTTCTCTGGAACCAAGAACATTGCATCAGCTTGTTGAGTGACAGTCCTTCTGAAAAATGTGTTAGAAATGAGTTATATATACCATAGTTCACCCCCGGGGAGGGCTGATGGCCGGTCTGAATTAGAATTTCACACATAACAACAAGAAGCATAAGGAATATCTGTGTAGAGAAATTTATTAAATGCGTAATTTATCTTTATGTCAAAAAACATAATGTGACATGAACATTGAATCGGTGGGATTTTCTGAGGGCTCCTGGGATGCATGCAGTTGGAGTTGGAGTCTCAGAATCTGTGGTTTAGTGGTAGCATAAATGTCATTTAGCCATCAAGCTCATTGAAAGGGTCACAGCTGTAACCTTGTCATAAGGAAGTGTGGCTGTTCCTTCATCGCCTTAAGGAAACGTTTATCGGGACATCATGCCGTCTCAGTCAATTCAGCGGTTCCCTCATATAAATCACCCGCCTTCAGAAAAAAGGGGGTACGGGCTGTGGTTTGGATTCGAGCATAAGACTTAGATCATTTGCAGTTTAAGTATTTTGAGTGTGTGTGTACAGGTAATTTAAAACTTGCATTGGTTATAAAGTTATATAAGCTTTTCATTTTTATTTGGTGTTAGGAGCCCTTAGATGCATTTTAAAGTCATTTTCAGAGGTAAGTGCCCACAAAGGCAGAGTTGCAAGCGTGACTATAACTGTGTGCTTCAAGCATGACTTCGCTGACAGATCACGAAACACCACAGATATCTCAAGGCGGATAAATTCTAACTGGACGGTAGTTCACTAGGCAAAAAAAAGAAAAGAAAAACAGAACAGATCCTGAGAGTTAAAAGCTTTAAAAAGTGTTTTTAATGAGGTGCATTCGATCAAGTGGCCACCCCCCCATATGGAAGCTGACGGCAGATACGCGGTTCCACCGCGGGGCTTACGTAAGCCCTTAATTCCCGGAGCGGGAGCCCTGGCTCGGGGTAGCAGCAAGGAGGCTCCTTCGATCTGCCAGTGAAGCACGCAGCTGCAATTAGCCATCCTCCAGAGTTTTAATTAGGAAGCACATCGACCTGGAGAGAAACGCTGCCGCCCGCCGGGGGGTTGGGGGGGGGGGAAAGCCGGGCCTTGGGTCTCCGTCACCAGCCAGAAACGCTCCACGTGGACAAAATGAACATGGGCACCAATTAATAAACTTGCAACAGCAACGGAAGGAGGCAGAATTGTATGTGACATACAAACATGTCTCTGATCCTCCTTTTGTCCATGTTGATTTTCGTGTGCTGGGAAAAATGTTTAAAATGCCTGTGAAAAATTTACCTCTTAATTGTTTTTGAGCTAAATGTTCAGAATTGTAGTGGCAAGACCGAGGGAGCTACGAGCTTTGATTTTGGAGGGTCATTAACTCCTGTAAATTACAGTAAAAGAATGTGCGCAAGAATGAAAACGTGAAGCGCACATGTTTGTGGCTTATGAACTCATTCTTGAAGTGACAACACAGGAGTATATAAGTGTCTTACCAGATTCACAGCACTGTGGAATACATCACATCACGCCCCCTCTGGTGGGTTGGCGCATATCACTCCCAGTGCGGCCGAAATACAGGTGTTCTGTCCTGCCCATCATGTGCACATGACCCTCCTCTCTCATCCCTAACGTGGCCCTGATGAGCCAAGCCTGTTACTTATTGCCCCACATTAGTCTTTGTATTTAAGTACGTGTTTTCTTGTCAGTCCCAGTCCGGTCACTGAAGTTGGTTCTCCTGTCTGCCCATGTCTGTCCCCGTTTCCCGCCTTCTTGTTTTGACCTCTCGCGGTCGCATTCATTTCCCTGTTCCTATTAAGTTCAATAAACCCCTTTTAAGTTTGCCCAAATGCCTGCTTCTGAGTCCTTCATCCTCATCTCATGACAGAATGACCAAACTCCTAAGGAACTCCAGCAGTCTGCCCCTCTGTTTTGGCTTCCATGCCTCTCTGCATCCAGCAGACCAGATACCCCAAGTGCCTTGGAATCTGAGGACTGAGGGATTACCAATGCCGCGGGAGCCACCCCGCCTTCAAGCGGAGGAATTCTACTCCCTCCTGGATGCCCATCAGGATTGGAGGAGTTTATCCCACAGCCTGGAGGATCCCTGAGGCTGATGAGACTCACCCCGGATGTGGATCCGCAGGAGGCGGAGAAGGTTCAGTTCTTGCTGTCCGATATGCGGAGGATAGTTGAGTGTGAGGCCCAACCCCACAGTGTGAAGCCACTCAGTCTGCTGCCTCTCCGCAGCTTGTCGCAGCTCCTGGTTTAGGCCAAAAGAAGAAGAATTCCACATCCCCCATCTTGCCTGACCTGGTGTAGTTAGAGCCCTGCCCAGGAGGGGCCACTGCCGTGCCTCCAGAACCTCCAGGGCCCAGCCCAGGAGGGGCTGCCGCCACCCGTTCCAAGTGTCCAAAGCCCGGCCCAGGAGCAGCCACAGCTCGTTTTGAGCCTCCAGATCCCAGCCCAGGAAGGGCCACCGCTCCGCCTGAACCTCCCAAGTCCAGCCCACAGGGGCCCACTCATCCCATCCTTGGCTCTGCTGTGACCCCAGAGCCCATCCTTACCTCTGCTGCATCTCCAGAGTCCGACCTCAACTCTGCTGCATCCAGAGCCTGACCTCGCCTCTGCTGTACCCAGCCCCAAGAGGGCCACTCCACCCTCGCTCCAGGGGCCCAGCCCCGAGAGGAGACGACTCTGCCAAGGGGGGCCACATCACCTGTGCCAGGTCTCACTGCAGCCATAGCATCCCGCAGAGAACCCCACTGGTCACTCCTGGTGTCCCGGTTGCACCTTGCTTGACCAAGTGTTGGTCCTGCCATGCCCTGTCCCGTCTGGTGTCCTGTCTGTCGATGGCCCTGTGTGACCACCCTTGTGTTTGGTCCCCTTGGTCCCCTCCCCTGTTCATCCTCCCAGTCTGGCACACTTTGGGGTGGGGGAGTACTGTTACATCCTGCCAGTCATGTCCAGCTGACCCTCCCATATCTTCCCTAATGTGGCCCTGAACAGCCACAACTGCCTCTTGTTTCCCCTGGTTACTCTTTGTATTTAAGTATCTGATTTTCTCTTCATCTTCTGTCTGGTCATTGACGTCGCTCCTGCTGTGTGCCCATGTGCAGCCCTGTGTTTGCCTTTTTGTTTTGACCTCTCGCGGTCCCCTATGTTTTCCCTGCTCCTATTCAGTTCAATAAACACCTTTTAAGTTCGCCCAAACGTCTAGTGACATCAGGAGCTACGTTGCTCCCTCAAACTGGAGGACAAGATGGTAAACATCTAATTTGTTCTGCGATAACCATGGTAACAAACATATAGTCATTTTCTGGTGCTGGGGGATCTCAGAATAGCCAGTGGGGAGGTGCAGTAATTTACAGATATATCATTTGCCATGCCAAGTGTGACAGGGTGACCCTATTGCCACCTGCAATGGTGTTATTATTATTGTGCCTTGCATCCTATCCTGGGTGTCCCCTGCCTTCTGGCCTATGGTTATGGGTCCGGCTTGAGATTTTTGAACACATGAAAGCATATCACATTAGGCCGTCAACCCGGACCAATACAGTTTTGGAATCCCTGTCACTCAGGGCCCTTTAGAATTGTTGTAACCCCCCCCCCCCCCCAAGGCACCTCCAAGCCTGCATAACCCTGACCAGGATAAGCTGTTAGAAAACGTATTATTATTATTATTATTATTATTATTATTATTATTATTAGCTGATTTTTCGCTATTGCATTGAGCAGAATTAAGTCCTGGGTGGATATCCACACAAGATGTCTAACCGTCTGGATAAAAAGACAGGCTGGTATGAGTAATATTTCCCAGGGGAATTTGCTATTACTTAATCCTATCGAATGTAGCCAATTGCGGCTAGATTATTTTTTACTACTGCAAAAACGTCATTGTCTGGCGCGCTGTTCAAAAAAAAATCTTTGAGTTGAAAAAAAGACCTCAAAGATTGTTTTCAATTTCATAAAAATATCATCGAAAACCACAAACTTTTTTTTACATTTTTGCATTTATGAATTAAAATCCTTCATTTATTTAGAGAAGGAATATAATGAATCTTTTTAAATAATCTTGACAAACAAACATTTTAATCTCTCACGTATAAATTTATGTCGGGATTACATTATTTAATATGTTACGTGCTTAAAAATCAGAGAACCAAAGCAAACAAATAAATACATAAATGCATAAATAAATCGAAATGAAGGATTAAACACACACCGTTTTACTTATGTATGTCACGCTTTTCCTTTTATTGCAGGCGCCCTCGTCATTTTCGGGGGCTGCAGTCCTCGGTGGTCGCGGCCGCGGGTCGCGTCGCCGGCCGACCTGCCTTTGGGGGCGACATTTTCGGGTCCCTCTCTATTCACAGTCTAATTCTCCGATAAGAAGTCACGTTATTCGCTGTCAGGAATCAGCGCCACTTCGCCGTGCAGAACCATCACCACAGGTACCCCACCGTAAGCTGTCTATAAGCTGTGCTAAATGAAACCAGACATTACAGAGAGACAGAAAGGCTGATTTTTGCCACAGCCTCAGTGCCTGTATATAGCGGATAACGTATCTATTTCAACTGCTGTGCGGTTATAATGTCTGTTTATGTGGTATTTAGCATGGTGGTCATTAGCCTTGGTCAGGTAGCTGGTGGTCGTTAGCTGGTGCTCCCGTAAGTGAGGATTTGTGAGCTCATTTACATTTACGTTTATTTATTTGCTATTTGGTTCAGTGAGAAGCCCAGCTGAATATGAAATCTTTGAAGGCTTCACAGCTAAGCAGCAAGCTTACTGGGACATGTTGCCTTTGGACCACTGCTCCTTCACACCCTCGAGCACCCGACCCCCAAACCCACCCGAGAGACAAACCCCGCAGAAGCACAGGGGTCCTGTTTCACCTGTGGAGCACAGCCGTGCAGTTGAGGGTGTCGGGAAGGTGCAGAAACCCTGCTTCACGCATTCCTGTCATGCATGGTGGACTGCTGCGTGTAGACCTGTCCTGTAGGATAGCATGTGAGGTGTCACACACACACGCGCGCGTGCACACTGGCTCGCACAGTTGACAGATTTAAAATTTCTCTGTCGACACCTGTGCCATTTAGATGGAGGGCCTCATTTTCGCTTTGTCGGGCCCTGCTTATGAGGCGTCTGGCCATCCTCTGTATCCACCTCCCCACTCCTTCTCTTCACATGCTTCTCTGGATCAACTCTAGAAAAGATGCCCTCACTCCCCCCACCTTGCCCTCCTACCTGTGTCTTACTTTTGCCTTCCCCGTCTTAGGGAGGCCCTGCTGGCGGAGATGGGCGTGTCCATCAGGGAGGACGGCGGCACTGTGGGGGTATTCTCCCCCAAAGGGGTGAGTGACTGTCACGTTGGTGGGGTCAGAACCCCCCCTGCCTTGATGGGTCAGAGGGTGTGTCCCGTTCCCCGGCTTACCCCGCGTGTCCCGTTCACCACAGACTCCACACCTGGTGAACCTGAACGAGGACCCGCTGATGTCAGAATGCCTGCTGTATTACATCAAAGACGGCATCACAAGGTCAGGGGGCAGGCGCTTGTGCATGCTGAGTTTTGTGTGGTCTGTATGGTCCTTGGCCAGGTTTGACCTCACTGCCCTTTCCTTGACCTACCCCCCCGCTCCAGAGTGGGCCGCAAGGACGTGGACATTCGCCTGAGCGGACAGTTCATTCAAGAGCAGCACTGCATCTTCTACAGCCGCGTTAATGAGAGTGGAGGAGGTGAGCCACTTCCACCACCTGCCGGGAACTGTACCACCCAGATATGCGTGGCAGGGCTATAGTTTTCTGGGTGTCCAGTAGGTGTGCCACACGCTCCGCTGTAACGCGCTGTCTCTCTGTTTCTCCCGGTAAAGCGCTCTGGGGATCTGTCAGGTATTGTTTTGCTTTCAAAAATGCTGACATCAGCCATACCCCCCTCCCACCATCCTATTTCCTGTCCCTCCTCATCCTCTCAAAGTTCCTGTCCTCGTGCTCCACCCAGGATGTGATGATTGTCTGGCTTTGTCTGCTTGCCCTTTGCTAACCACCCTCTGCCCTTCCCCCCCACCCCTCGCGTTTCAGTGGATGTGACCCTGGAACCGCTGGACGGGGCAGAAACCTACGTCAATGGGAAGCAGATCACGGAGCCCCTGGTGCTGAAACAAGGTGCGACAACAGCGCCCCCTGGGGGACTGGAGTGGCGGCATAGTTGGGAGTGTGACCACCTTTTCACGCTAATGAGTGCTGGTGCTCTTGGGGGTGGGAGGCGGGTGGATAATCTCAAAAGTCACATGACAGGAAAAGCAAACGCACATTGAGGAGGATGTTTAGATGATCTGCTGCACTAGTAAGGGCTCTGTCTCTGCCAGACTGACTACTTTTTACAATAAGATCAGCTTTGCTGTCTGCTCACACAATCTTGTATTCATTTAGAATAGAATAATGATTGTTTGGTCACCCCCATGGGGAAATTCTCTTTTTTGCATACTCCATCTTGCTCTCCATGACACACAGACATATATACAGATGACTGCAAGCTTTGGGTCACAACACAGGGTCAGCCAGTGTGCGGCGCCCCTGGGGGGGCTAAGGACCTTGTTCAGGGGCCCAACATCTGTCCGCCGCGGGATTCGAGCTGGCTACCTTCCGATCACAGGCACAGGGCCCTAACCCACTTGCTTCAAACACTTGCTTCTTAGTCCGAAATTAAAAAAACCCTTAAACTGCTTAAACATACCTTCTTTTCTTTTCCTTCAGGCAACCGCATTGTGATGGGAAAGAACCACGTGTTCCGCTTCAACCACCCAGAGCAGGCGCGGTTGGAGCGGGAGCGCAACGCCTGCATTGAGCAGCAGGGAGAGCCGGTGGACTGGAACTACGCTCAGCGGGAGCTGCTGGAGAAGCAGGGCATCGACATCAAGTTTGAGATGGAGAAGAGGTGAGCGTCTTGCCCCCCACTGCCTCAGGTGTGGTGTGTGAAAGAGACTCGGGGGAAAAAGCTTGAATACTGCCGCACAAAGGCAAAACACAGTACTTACACTGACACTGAAACTGGGGAAAAAGGGCTTCAGAAAAAGGGCTTTGACTGTCCGGTCCTGTTTGACTGTTTCTGAGTGAATTATTCCTCCTGTGTTGGTTTGATGGGTCCTTGCGTGTTGCTCTTCTGGCCCCAGCTGAAAACGCAGACGTGTTCCCGTTCCTGCGTCTGTGCACTTTAATCCAAGCTGCAGAAAGCGCAGTCTTTGGATCCGAAACTGGAATATCATGCCTGATTTATAACAGGAGGGAGTGCTTCGTGTAAGCTCAGTTCTGAGCTGTGATGAGCTTTGTTTCTGATGAGGTGTGACGCCAGTGGGAGGAATGAATGAATGTATGAAAAATGGATGGATGGATGAATGGGGAAATGAATGTATGAAAAAATGAATGGATGGGAACATCAATGAATAAGATACCAGCCTCTGAGGCAGAGAGGGAAGTGGGGGTTTCCCTGAAGCTGTCACGCCCTCCTTGATGGATTTGGGAAGGGTGCAGGAGCTGCTGTTGTACTCTAATGGGACCGGGGAGCTGTCAGTGCACTTTAAGAGTGTAAGTAAGGTAACCAGCCATGGCAGAGAAGGGACCGTGGTGGATCGACGGATCCCCAAACTGACCAGGGACTCTCTGTGTTGCAGGTTGCAGGACCTGGAGAGTCAGTACCGGAGGGAGAAGGAGGAGGCGGACCTGCTGCTGGAGCAGCAGAGACTGGTGAGAAGAGCACACACACACACACACACACACACACACACACACACACACACACAAAAAAACAAGGGTTATGAGCCCGTCTGTTAATAGTAGACTATATGTTGAATATAGTTGATGACATCAGTTTTTCTTTCTTCCGTTCATGGTATTTCTGGATCTTCGCAAAACAAATTTAAGTCCCTGTTTCTCCCTTCCGCTTCCTCCCCGGACAGTATGCTGACTCTGACAGCGGGGACGACTCGGACAAGCGCTCCTGCGAGGAGAGTTGGAGACTCATCTCCTCCCTGAGGGAGAAACTGCCAGCCAACAAGGCAAGTGGCGGGGCGTGGAGCGGCCAGCAGGGGGCGGGAAAAACTTAAATACCAATGATCTCAACATGTGACCACGCTCCAGTAGACTAGACCTCCTATCCTTCCAAGAAAAATAAGGGTTTGGAGGTCAGTCTTGTGGCACACAGCTTGTACCAAGTGTGTAAGGTAGGACTATTCAAATCGCGATCCTCAAGGGCCGAGTCCTGCTGATTTTCCAGCCTTCCTTTACCTAGGAACTAGGTGTGAAGCCTCTGCCCAATCAGACTCGGTAATTATTAAACTAACTAACTGGGAGAACTGAAAACAAGGCCTAGATTTGGAATTGAGGGCCAGATTTCAATAGGGGAGGTGTAAGGGGCCCCCAGCCAGCCCCGGGAAGGCCCAGAAACAATAACATAGATGAACTATAAATCAGAGGAAGGACTTGAGCAACACATACCCATGATTTTCAAGCCAGGGCTATTTAAAGTGTATATGTTGCTGGCAGAGTGGTTTAAGCTGCCGGTACAGAGCCTCTTGCTTGGGGGAGGGCGGGGAGCTAATGAGGGGGCTACAGCAGGGTTCCATGGTTCTGGGTATGGGTATACTGACTGTCCCCCTCCCCCCAGGTGCAGACTATAGTGAAACGCTGTGGCCTCCCCAGCAGTGGAAAGAAGCGGGAGCCCATCCGGGTGTACCAGATTCCCCAGCGGCGACGCATCAGCAAGGACCCACAGCGCCTCACCATGGCTGACCTGAAACTGCAGGCCGTCAAGGAGATCTGCTACGAGGTGGCGCTGGGCGACTTCCGGCACTCACGGCAGGAGATCGAGGCCCTGGCCATCGTCAAGATGAAGGAGCTCTGCCGCATGTACGGCAAGCGGGACCCCGGCGAGCGCGACAGCTGGCGCTTGGTGGCGCGGGACGTCTGCGAGACGGTGGGCATTGGGGACGAGCAGGGCGGAAGCCTGGACGGCGGCGGCGGCGAGGGGACCGGCGAGGGCGGCAAGGCCGGCGTGGGGGATCTGAAGGCACACATCGACAAGCTGACCGACATCCTGCAGGAGGTTAAGCTGCAGAACAACATGAAGGATGAGGAGATCCGAGCCTTGAGGGACCGCATGGTCAAGATGGAGAGCATTATCCCCGCCATCGGGGCTCAGGTGACTGAAGGGACTCGCGCGCTCACACACACACACGCTCCCTCAGGAACCCTCACAGTCCACGTTTTTTGCTCCTCCCAGCACACCTATACCAGGAATTCATTGTTTATTTCAGTCTCGATCGTTCAGTTTGTTCTCGATCGTTCGGTTTGGTGCTGGGAGTTGAGAGGGAGCAACAATGTGGACTGGCTGAGGGTCCCCGAGGACTGGGTTGAAAATCGCCGCTATAATGTCTTGTGGGGGCGGGCCTGGAACAAAGCCCAGGTCACAGAGAGAACAGGGTTGCCAGACACTCTCATATGGATACCAGTGCATCGCAGGGCACGTCACACATACCCACACATTTAGAGACACCAGTTCACTGAACTGCAGGTCTCTCCCATCTTGGATAGCGGGAGGAAGTAACCATCCCACCAGTGTGTGAAAATGCAACCTTTATTCCTAAATTACACTAAATAAATTACTAAATGCATGCATTTTGATCTGTCTGGTGTCTAACCGTGCAAAGGTGTGATTTCTAGTAGTAAGTGATTGGTCCATTCTGTGGCAGGATGACGACACTGCTGAGGAGGAAGAGGAGTCCCTGCAGGACTCCAGAGAGCTGGAGGAGCAGCATGACTGCTCCATGGAGGGCCTCCCAAAGGAGGAGCGCATCACCAAGCTTATGGAGGAGGACCCTGCGTTCCGGCGTGGCCGCCTGCGCTGGCTGCGGCAGGAGCAGGTCCGGCTGCAGAACCTGCAGCAGCAGCAGATCACCAAGCGGCTGCGGCGTGGCGGGGGGACAGGGCCAATGGGGGTTGGGGGGCAGGGACCCTTCCTGCCAGGAATGGGCCGCTTCATCCCGCCGCAGGAGTGCAAGCTGCGCTTCCCCTTTAAGAGCAACCCGCAGCACCGCTACTCCTGGGGCCCCGCTGCTGCATTCATGCTGGGCCTGGGGGGCGGCGAGGACGGCCAGGCAGGGGCCGGAGAGGAGCTGCAGGGCCAGGCCGGGGGAATGGAGGCCCCACACGCCCCTTCGCCCCCACCGCCTGCCTCCCCCCCCCCCCGCCGGCCCGTGCTTGCCCCCCCCCCCCCCCCCCCCCCCGAGACCCCGCCCCGGGCCCAAGGCCACGCCGGGGGGGGGGGGGCCCACCCCGGAACCCCCCCCACCCCCCCCGGAGGCCCTGTCATGCCCCTCCTCCCTCCCCCCTTCCAGTTACCCGTACCTCTGCCCAATGCCATGCCGGGGGGTGGAGGCCAACACCGTATCCGCACACCTAGCCCCCATCGGGCATGGCAGCAGCGTAACTATGGCAACAACCACCATGGCAATCAGCCGTTCCCTCATCAGCAGCAGCCGAGACAGTACCGCCGGAACTCCTTGGACAGCTCGTCTTCTCCGAACAGCCACAACTACAATGGCAACTTCAACCACGGCCGCCAGGGGCGCCCACGCTACCGCCGCCAATCCCCCGGGCCCGGGCCCAGGCTGCAGGAGCAGGACTCGATCCCGTTCCTCCTGGATGGAGCCTTCCACCAGAACCCGCGCAAGCCTGGCATGCACAACCATCACCACCACCCGTACCACAACCACCAGCAGCACTACATTCTTAGGGGGGGCACCCGCTTCCCTGATGGGGACATACCCCCACCCAAGAATTACACCCCCCAGGAGCACCCTGGCACGGGCGAGCTCCAGAAATTCCCAGGTTACACCACCCCCCCGCGGATGCGGAGGCAGTTTAGCGCCCCTGATCTGAAGAACAGGGAGACTCCGGTCTGAGGGTGCTACCCACACCTCCTCTCGGAGGTGCCCCCCCGCAGCATCCATCACCCCCCATCCTGCCCCGACCTCCTGCATTGGACAGCAATCATCAGTCCCCTTGCTTATTATCCCTTCTCCTTTTCACTCTACATGATGTCATAACATGGGGTTTGAGCAATCTCACCACACATCTAAACCAAGCACTTCATTTACCCGGGGCAGTATTCACATTGGCCATGAGAGGGCGACGTGTCATGCAGCATTGTGTCCATTCACTGTTAAACCAACAAGGCAGAATGGCATTTGTAAATAACGGGGACTTTAACTTGGTTTTTAAATGAGTTCTATGGCTGTAGCTCAACTTGACGCTGTCCCATCCTGGTGGGGGGCACTGGATCTCTGGGGGGGTGGGACATTGACGGCCCACTCAGTGTCTCCTCTACATTAACAGTACTTACGCTTCCCGGCTTTACACCTCCAGACGCTTGCACCCGAAGCCTGCGGGCCTGTCGGCTGTGGACCTCAGACACATGACCTCTTCACACTGTAACTGATTGGACGCTGTGGTTTCTGTGTTTGGGAGGTAGAAGCGTTGCTGTGTGATGCGACTGTGCTGCCTTACACAGATGCCGTGTGTGTATGCGTGTGTGTGTCTCGAGAGCTCTCTCTCCATGTCGGTCTGTATACGTGTTTTATATAGACGTAAGTGTCTGGAGTGGACACTAGGGGGAGTGTTGAAACTGTCGCTGAAGTGTTAGCTACTGAAGCACCCAAAGAAAGCAGTTTTGGGGGTGACTCCGGTTTGTAACCAGCCTTTTGCCACCAAACTGCATGTCACCTGTGTAAAATGTTAACCTTTTTTATTGTGTTTTTTTAATGTTCTTTTTTCAATGCTGCCCCCTTCAGGTTGCAGTTGGATGGGTCAGGTAAAAAAAAAAAAATATGACCTCAGCTCCTTGACGCACCTTATAATCCTCATATTAACAATATAATCATTGACGCTAGTGTCCCTGGGACTGGTTTGCATGTGGAAGAGGGAAGGATGGTTATTTTATTTCAAAGCAGTAATAGTCACTGCCATTTAGCTTTTGTTTGAATCTTTTTAGTATGTTTTTTTATTTGGAAGGGTGTTTTTGAACTTGAGACGTTCTCTGACCGCTCTGGAGACGTGGTTCCCATGGCCACTCAGATGGCAACAGGGTACAGGCCTTCAGCGTGTGGCAGCCAATCCTGTGGCAGAGTGCAGGCAGCTTCCATCCGTGGGAGAGCAGCTGGCGAAGCGTTTGGCTCGAAAGCCGGTTCTGTAGGAGAGGCCTGGGTGGCTTGGTGCCTGGGAGGAGAACCTGCTGTAACCTGTTACGCTGCCTTGCACAACGGTGGGTTTTTATATCTCTGAGTGGAGACATCAGAGGTGAAGAAATATTTCAGACAGGCTGGAGAGTTCAGGGATAAAACCTCAAACGATTAGGACGTGAATAGGGTAATCTCACTGATCTGTCCATTGGGGCAAAAAAAACACTAGGTTATAAATCATCAGACCAGGTGGGGGCTTTGATTGATGTGCTCTGTACCCCGGGTGATTGTCTGGGTTTGGTTAGCATAAAACACGAGGGGCGATGTAGATCAGCGATAGGATGAACCTCCTCTATAAATGAGACCACAGGAAACGGTGACGTATGCATCCTGGAACACTAAGACGCACAAGGTTCCCAACACCCTCAAATGTACAGCGCAATGCAAGCAACCGCGCCCTACCTCTCCACACTGTTCCCATGAGGTGACATCATCACCCGGGGCCGATGGCGTGGGCTGCCAGGTAGAGAGGTTCCTCGCATTCAGTAAGTCTCTGTACCGTTGGGGTCATTCACTTTACCAGAAGTCCATTCGGAACTTATACCGCAATTTGCACTTGCATATATACAGCTGCAGAAAAAAATTGATACCACAGCACAGCACTCATTAATTGTAGTGTGTCTGTGAATAATATATATATATTTTTTGCAAACTGCAGCCTGGTTCTTCTCTTTTTCTCATTAATGAAGGACTCCTTCCTTGCTTTATGGAACTTCAGTCCTGCTTCTAGGAGCCAGATACGAACTGTCCTAGCAGTACACTTCACACCTGCACTTAATGCTTCCCATTCCTTTTGAAGGTCACTTGATGGCATCCTACAATTCTTGAGACACTGTCGGATAACTTAACACTCATCTGTGGCATTAGAAAGTCACTTCCACCCTCTACCTGACTGGTTTCTGGCTGTTCCCAGTGTCTCCTGCTTCACTTTGCTCTTGTGTCCTGCTGTCTTACAGATTTTGAACCCGGAAGCAACTCGTTGCTTAGCATAGCCTTCTGCCAGCGGAACCAGAATTAAACCAGGATTAACAAATGCAGATTTGTTTAAAAAATATAGAGCGGTCTCAATTTTTTTTTTTTTTTACAGCTGTATACTGTGTTTTGCATGCCGGAGGCATGTAGGCAGGCTGGGAGAGAGGGGAGTTAGCCAGGTGAAAGAGGAGGAGAGGGGGATATGTGGGTTTGAATCATGCTGTCATTTAAGGCAGAAGAGCACACAGAATGTGACGGAGGGAGTATAATCCGCCAGTGGAAATGGTGCCAAATGTCATGGGCTGAGGGTTTATTAGTGGCTGTATGCTGTTGAGAGTTATCAGTGTTAAAGGTCAGTTGTAATTGGTCAGAGGATGACAGATGCGTTAGTTATTGCTGGTCTGTGAATGTTTAGTATAAATACAAGTGCCAGGCATGATAAGGGGGTTTTAAGGGGGTTTGTAACCTTTAGGGTAGTCACCATTATCTGCCAAAGGTGGACTTCACCTTAGGTTACCCATTTTTGTTAAAATGTGCTGGTTTCTGGAAATAGTAGTGTGCCCCCCTCTGTGTGGAGGACTTTACTGCAGGACTTGACATAACTATAAGGCAAGGAGAGGTGAAAAGGCTAGAGTGAGACTCTGTTGAAACACAAGTGTTGTGACAATGTGAAACCTCCCTCCCCTCAGTGTCCCACGATTTAGACCTATCAGAATGGGTTTGCAGACAGCAGGAGAATTACCCCCCCAGGGCATAAAAATGGTTTGCCCCGGTCTTCTCGGCTAAGACTCTCGCATCGACTGAAGTGGGCTTTTTTTCCGGGATTAGTGTAGGAATGTGCTTATCATGAAGGCACACCTGAGGGTGAGTGATGAGCAGACCTTTTCTAAATGGGAACACCCCACTGACTCGACGAGTACCGTACGTGTGCAGTAGGACGGAGGTGCGGAAGCAGGGTGAGGATGGGGGGGGGGGGAGACACTCGGCATAATAAATTCAGTTGCTCCATCCCTTTCCTCATTTTACAGATGTTATAAATTAATTGTTGAATAAATATTACTGATTCATTCTGTTCAATTTTTTTCTATTATTGTATTAGGACAATCTATTAGTGTGTTTCTGACATTTCTACTTTTTCCCTGTTGTGTTTTATTTTCTGACATTATACAAAACCGGCTTCTCTGGCTTTACTTACTTTTAATGAGAGTCATTTTTAATCGTTCACTGCATTTGTTCTCCACTCTTCCGTAATTCTTTGATCTCTCTCGTCTTTTTAATTACGCTAACGAGCTAACATACTCTGCTGATGCTGCTCAGTGTGTCTGGGCCGGGGAGACCTGCCGATAAAGGCCTCCTGTCCCTTAAAGGGTCCTTGCCAATCCGAGGGCTCCTTACTGGTTTACAAAGCAAAATAGGCGGCAATATGAATTATCTTCTAATGAGTGGATTTTAGATCCGGCAGAGAGTGAGTGAGTGTGAGGGAGGCGATCTGCAGTTGAATCTTGGGACTTGGATATATCAAAATAAGTCCCCCCCTTCCCCCGCTGTGTGTCAGTGCCACATGAACTGATGTTAATTTTCCTTTTGTTACTTGAGTCCTTCATTTAAATGTTTTTTTCCCCATTGATTTTATCAGTTGTCTGAAAGAAGGCAGGACTGTTGTAAAGTTTGTGGTCATTTCAGCTTGTGACAATGCATAAATAAAGGAAAACATGAACGGGACAGCCTCAGAAATGTTTGAACCGCCTGCTTGTTTGTACAAGAACGTACGTTTTGGTGCGTTTTCCTTACAGCTGTGTGTTTGGGCCTGTCAGTCTCCCTGATCATTTACACTAGGTATGGAGAAGCATCTTCAAGATTCATTCACCATGGAACTGAAAGGTTTAAGGTTATACCCCAGTAATGTGACTAACTGTAAGATACAGCTGGATTGCACGAAACAACCCCATAACTAAGGGTACCCAACTCAACAATAACCAGCTCTTAATATGCAAAAACAGTAGGGTTCTGTACTTTTATGTAGCTGTTCGCTAAGCAAAGTTATGGCTCCCGTGGACCTGCCATTCACAAAGCTATCAAAAGCACATTTCATTACCAGGGACAGTTCTATTATGGCCATGATGAAGTTGTGGTGTGGAGCCAACATACTGGCATGAAGTCATTTCTCCAGAAGCGAAGATGGGAACAAATCTGAGCGTGCGGTTCTCAGCCAGATCATGCAGCAGCACTGGCGGGCTAATTAGACTCGGCCCAAAAGGGAATGTGCCTTACTCAAGAAAGCCGAAACGAGGAAAACAAAGCCAGCTGTATAATTGGGAAAAGACAAAATGTATTTAGGTTTAAGCGCTGGGTGGGGTCGTCTAATGACTACAATTTCAGTCTAATTCCACGGTTGCCACCACAAATATCCAAACATTTCACCATCCTCACAATGAGACAACAAAATTAGCGTGAATGTGTTTTATTCAACAGATCGTGCCAAAGAAATACTAAGCAAAGAAGGCTTTTAAACAACAACACGGAAAAAGGGTGAAGTGGTCGGGCACTGGCGCCCCCTCTAGGTCAGCCGCTGAATAACTTCGGCAGCTGGTTCCCCAGAATGACCTGTCGCTCCACGCCCGTCTCGGTGATGGTGGCCAGGCGTACGACACCCCCGCTGGATCCGTCCCTCTCCATAGCCAGGGTCAAGGCTGTCAGTGTCAGAGGAAGGCGGGAATATCAGACCAGTCATGCACAAGGAAGGTGGTCTGGCGGGCAGGGGCCAGAGCCAGAGTGAACATGTGATCGCAAGGCAGTCTGGTTAAAGTCTTACCAAGTTACACACAGTAGTTATCAGAATTTCAGGTTAACAATCCCCAAGTATCACTACTGCTGGCGATTTTTCTTCTTGTTTATGAAAAACCATCAGGAGGGTGTCATTCATCTAGAAGCAATTCTAGGATTTCTAAGGTGGGAAGGAGGCATAAGAGGAGCCATAATTCATATAGAGGGGCCACCCATCATTAGCCAATGATGCGTTATGAATCAGTGAGTGACAGGGGAAGGGGTATTCCGAGGGCCAATCAGCTTTCAGTGCCCCCGGTGGCCACGCCCCTGCATCCATCTGTACACTCAAGCAGAACACGCCGTTACGGAAAGGCCTCCATTTGTCAAACTACGCAACGCGGCACTAGTTACTGCAAAAACTACAGCATTTCATCAGCCATTAGACACCTATACATACAGAAAAATCAAGTTTGAACAGACGGGACCTTAATCGTAAACTGCTTCAGTGAGATACAGAGCCGCGTAGGTGCCTAACCCAGGCAGCAGACTCAGAAATACAGTAGAGTGGCGTCGGCTGCTACTTACCCTGTGTCACAAACTTCAGGCACTCCTCCTTAGTCATGTTGGGCTTGTAGTTGGAGTCCACAAAGCCGTAGATGTAAGAGCTGCCGGAGCCGCCCACCGAGACTGGCTGCCGCACCAACATGCCTCCCATGGGCACCGTGTATACCTGGGGGGGGGGGGGGGACTGCTTTAAAGACCTCCGGTTGGAGCAATGGATGGAGGATCACTACACCTTTGGTTGGGCCAGAGGGAGGAGCGAAACTAGGAAGGACATGTAATGTGCACACTACGGATGTGCAGATCGATGATGAAATACAGATTCTTACAGTACTGAATCTTTTTTTTGAGAGTATTACATTTTTTCCACCTGATAATTTTAATGGAGATGCCCCAATCCAATATATATTTCGATCAGAATAGGCAGCCATCCAGACCTAATTGATGGATCGGGTATCGGCCATACATGACCGATCCATGTGCGATACTTACCCATTTAGTTTTTGGCAGGTATATATATTATATATTTATTATATTAAAATATTAAAGTAAAATGAGCACTTGTATCTGTGTCGGCAGTTGTGTATCAGAATCGGATCGGAACTGAAGAAATGTGGATCAGTCCATCCCTAAATTTTAATGTTTACATTATAGGGAGCAGGACATGAACTGCTATGGGGTGGGGGGGGGGGGACGTTCAAGGGCCCTGACAATAGTGACACCCCCTCCTCCCAGATTTCATCATCAGCACCCATCCATGCTGCACACCCACCTGTCCGCTCCACCTCTTGTCCCAGCCGGCCACGATGATCCCGGCCATCAGCTCCTCCCTGTACCTATAGCACATCTCCTTGAACAAGTTGGCAGCCGTCTGCACCAATGGGGGCTCATCCAGCTCAATACTGGTGGGGAGAAAGGCCGAGAGGAGGCACAATGAGTGGCATGTATATCAGCCGTGTCCTGAGCCAAAGATCAGAATGGGGGCATTTTTTAATTAATCAGTATCGGCTCCCACAGCCTGACCCAAAGCCGGATCTACAGACATTCCGCACTTAATGACCGAGTTCCCTTCAACCAGCTCGTTAAATGAATTGGCTAATAAGTGAGGAACCACCCCGTACCAATATTTCAAAAATACTGTACTGGTATTTTCAGTATATTTATAAATGTTTATACAGTAATGTACTGTATACTGTATTAAACTGTGTGCTGTTCCCGCTACGTGTTTCCCACGTATTTGACAGGTGAAAATCTATGAGTGAAACTGCACTAAACCAACCACAGAAAAGTCTTAGTGGATCATCTAGTACAGCAAAGTTACAACAAGCTGGCCGGTAAGTGCTAACGTTAATTATCAACGAATTACGAATAAAAGATACGCTAACATATATAAGCATGTATCGCAAATTAGCGTCGCTGCAATCCAGCGAAACACTGTTAGTGTCTTTTTGCACATTGCTGAACTAAAACAGCATCTGTAAAATAAATA
>JAODKC010000065.1:33499-45650 GCA_026777985.1 Mormyrops attenuatus | reverse complement strand
GTGTCGCGGCGGCCCCCCCTCGCGCTGGGCGGCGCGGCGCCCCCCCCGGCCGCCCGGGCCGGGGGGGGGGGGGGGGGGGGGGGGGGGGCCCACATGGTTTTTGGGGGCTTCAGTGGGTGTAAGGGATGAAGGGGATTCTCCCATGTGGGTAGATTGAAGTTTGTGGCTGTTTTTAGGAACAGTATCCCCCCCCCCCCATTTTATTACAGGGCCAGCAGTCTTGGGCAGGTACCACCTGTCATATTTTCAAAAAGAGAGCCTGATTGACTCTCCCTCATCGTGGCCAGATCTCAGACTTCACTCCAGACTGGTAGTGTAGGTACCATGTAAGAAAACTTACCAGCAAAACAGTTAAGGGTGACTGTTTGGAACTGGGACAAAGCAAAAAGCCAGCAAGCCAGACTAGACCTGTACACCCCTTTACTGGGGTAGATCAAGGAAGGCAGTACTGAGATTTTGGATTAACTTAGTCAGATGTTTATCTCCTGTTGAATAAGGATGTTGCGCATGCAATTTTATATACTGAGGGTAAGACATTATAAACTGGGCATAGGTGATCATAATTGGATTGTCCAATTTTAGGTCCAGACCATACACACAGTTTTGTTTTCCTTGTTTTGATATTTCTGCATTCCTAAACCATTCTTATGGCTTAAAGGCTGTGCTTTTGCAGTGTCACTGCGGATGCTGATGATCGTGAGATCGTGTAAGACACTCCTGTCGAATAAGAGACCTGCCTCTCACATGACTCAACTGCTACCATGGCGACAGAGCCCGGAGGGGTCAAGAGGTCAGCTTGGGGTCACCAGGAATTGGATCTTTAACAGGAACCGAGAACTCCACTGTATTCCCAACCAAAAAAACACTTCAGTGTTTACTGAAGATCAATAACTTTCTAAGTAGGTTCTTCACTGGCAAACGTCTGGTAATGGCAGTAATCGTGAATTATAATGTTAGATGGAGAAGGCGGCGGGTGATGTGGAGTAGCTCAGTTTAAGGTTGCAAAGGGGTGGAAATTTTCCAGAAACTTTCCATTTCATGGGAAGTTAAACTGGAGAATTTTGGAACTATTCCAAGTTGGAATCTTTCCAGGGGAATCAACAGGAATATATGGGAATTAATGGAAAAATTCCCAGAATTTTGCAACCCTAGTTCAGGCTAAATTTTCTTTTTTTAAAAAAATATGCCCTCTAGTGGTAGCTCTTGGTTTTGCCTCATAGGTATAAAATGGGCATCAAGGCAGTGGAATGGAGACTGAGCTGGATTTCTGTTCTGTCATCCCTTATGGAGGGGAGTGAATGGGATATGAGTTTGTGGACAGGCACTGTGCTGTCTAACCTGTTATCCACCTAGAGACCAAATGATTCAGGGGTCATTTATGTATCATTACTTATGATTATTATTAAGCTGTGATAGAAAGACTGAACATTCATTTTGTATCTTTATATTTGTCTGAAAAATTTTCTAGGTCATAACGTCATCTGGAGCATGCATTGCATTAACATGAATTAACATCATCACTGTCTAAATGTTCACTGTCGGCACAGGAAAAAAAATAGCTGTTGTGGAACCCTTCTTTACGTCGGCCAAAGACACACTGCAGCACATAGCGTTTGGTCTGAATAATAGACACATATCATATGTGATGAATTTTACTCTTTATGATGAAAAGCATAATTGTTCTGTTCTGAGTGAGATCTCTTAATTTCATCCAAATTTGTTCAAGTTTGCCCTCAGTACAGCGGCACTGGTTATATGGGAAGATAATAATTTTTTATTTTTTTTTGCTGAATGCTGGTCTTCTACCATATTTAAGTGCTGAAAGATGCTTTCATCCCTGTTTAGAAGCCAGGCTGCTACGCTGTTATAGAAAGATCACACAATGCAAAGGTCTCCTATTGTATGAAAGAGGTGATTTTTTATTGTGTATTAATAAGCAAGACAGTGGAAGCTCTTTTATTTTTGCCCACAATGGGGAATTCTGTGTTGATTCCTCTTTAATGAAAAATCCAATACTGATTTTGAAGATAAGGTAAAATAATTGTGTCAGCCACAATGGACTTCTGTGCTTATGACTTATCTTCTGTGCTATCCCTTTAATGCAGAATGCCACGAGGCATTCGGGCAAGCACTTGCCTGATGTGTAATTACACAGGAGAGAAATCTTGGAGGAGAAGTGATGAATCGCACTGATTGGGGTCTCACGGTTAATATACTGGAGGGGGCAGTAGGAAATGCCCCCACCTCGTGGGTTCCTCCTTCCAAGCTGGCCCCAGAAGACCTTGGCGGTATATGCAGATTCTTCATCTTAAACTCACACCTCCTCGGCTCCTCTGAGACGCCAGCCTTCTAACTCATTAACATTTTTAATGGACCTCGTCCCCATGACACTGCCACTGTTTAACGTTTTTGGGCCACACTTAAAATCGCATCTTTTAGGAATTCCATCGAATCTTTTGTTTTTCCCTCGTTTGTTTTTGCGACTGTAATCCTTGGTTTACTAGCGGTTAACCAAATCTGCCTCACGGTGTCGATCACTGGACCGACCAGTCGTACGGATGACACCAGCAGTGTTGATCCGGCACTGTACACAAACTTTTCATCCCAGTGTTAGTGTAAAGTGTCATGGATTGCAAAAACTCCTGGACTCCATCATAAGGACAGTATCCCCCACACGCCTGCCTTTACTGGCCATGAGGATTTTTACCCATAATCCTCGCATCCAACCACGTCAATGTTTTTTGGTCTAGCGGATTTGCCTTCGGCGCACCTCAGAGGGATGCTACGTGCGTTCGGATGAGCAAAGCATCGATGACTGACTCGGAGAGATGGACAGCTTTACATTTCCACTGTTGGCGTGGTATTAACAATCTAGCGAAACTGACTATCAGTTAGCCTCTGTATATAAATGAATTGCACTCCTAACTATAACATTGCCTGTTTAACTTCTATATTACGGTCTTGTAAAAGAAAAAAAAAGAAATCAGCACTGTATTGAATGTACTTTGCTTGCATTTAAAAACGGTATCAGCTACGATTATCTTCCTCCGTAGTATAATTCCTGTGTTATTAGATAGCTGTAGAATAACAATTAATCAAAACAGCCAGATAAAAAACCCTACATTTATTGAATCTCTCGTCTTTTGCCACAATGGAATTATGTTGTTGCTTTTTTTTTGTCGTGTCAGCGATTTGCTTCCTGGCTTTATTTTTATTTATTTGGGTGCGCGTGCGTGCACGTGTGTGTGTGTGTGTGTGTGTGTGTGTGTGTGTGTGTGTGTGTGTGTGTGTGTGTGTGTGTGTGTGTGTGTGTGTGTCTGTGCGCGCGCGCGTGCGCATATGGTTTCGGACAATGTGCGACGTCACTGGGAGAGAACGCGTAATCCAGCCGAGAAAGTTATGAAAAATTAGGGACACTCATGGAAACTGGTTAAATTGCTCTCGGAAATTCTTATTCAACTGTTGCTGGACATGGTGAAATAATCATAGACGAGACAATTATCCATATTTGCCTTTGGTTGAACGAATAGATTTACAATACGGTGTGCAGTTCTATAAACCCGCACCACTCATACTTTTCACAAAAGCACCCACGTTAATGGACAATGTTAATGGACATCTTGCTATACCGTAAGAGACAATTTTCGTTCCCTTCATATTCCATACGTATTTATTTTTACAAACCGATGAATAACAGGCTTAATTATTAAAACTTTCCAAAGAATTTAAATGGTACCAGAACTCGGATCAGCAATATAAGAAGCATCTGCTTACCGGCTGTGTCTGGATTCTGATTAATTTCCCTGCCTCACCAGCAATTTGTTAGGCGACGGGGCTGCTCGTACCCGTGACGGTAATGAGTCGATGCGCTTTCACGGGTGACTGCGCGCCGCAGCCGGGGGGCGTCTGAGCTCACCAGCGCCGGGGCGGTTCACGGCTGCACGGAAAGCTGCGTCTGAAGTACAAAGCTTAGCGTACACGGCTTGCTAGAGGTCAGTCAGTCCCTCTCAGCGGTGGACATATAAATTACAGGGAAACAAATTAGTCACAAACAGCAAATCATCTCGCGAAAAGAAGCGTCTGTGAATGTGTCTGTCTGCTCACGTTTAACAGAAAAAAATGTTTGTGATTGGATGTGTGCACCAAGCCACCAGGAGTGGTTTTTATGAACGAGATTTGAGTCGGGAAAACTGGACAGCATGGAAGAAACATGTGCGTTTAGGTAAGAAAACGTAGGAATATGTGTGTGCGCGCGTGTGTGTATAAATGGAGACGTTTGAGCAGAAGGTTAAACACTTTTGCAGCATTACACTAAAGATGCTAAATAAAGTCTTCCTGATCAAATTCATACGGCTGTGTGTCATATTCCTGTCACCGTCGTTGTTTCACTAAATAAGCTGGTCGACAGGCTCCACATTTAATGCTATAGAATTTCTCAAATAAGTACAGACAGTGTATAGAATACCAGTCAAAATTCCAGACATACCGGCTTTTAAGGCATTCGCTTCTTTAGCTATTGTTATTAACCTTATGGTACAAAGCCTTGATGCAATGAAATAATATATTATTAAATATTACAATGACCAAGATAAGTGTTCGACGCCTCCAAATTTTGACAGCTTTTAAAGCCTTCAAATTACCCCCATTTTGCTTCGATGACAGTATTGCAGACTTGGCACTTCCTACCAGACTCCTGGAATGCTGCTCCAACAGTCCTGAAGGAGTTTCTACAATTTCTGGGCACAACGCATACTCATACGCATCACGGCCGCCCCGCGTTTTCTGCGTTCATTCCTCGTCGGTCCAACTCTTCCCAAACCCGATATACAGGATTTAAGTTGGGGGATTGTGGGGGTCATCAGTCACAGCACTCCATCTCTTTGTTTGTTCACAAGATAATATTTACTACGTAACCGTGAGGTGTGCTTATCGTCATTTTGTTGAATAACAAATGATTTTTCAATATACGTCCAGGCTTTAGACTGGTACTGTATAACAATTATTTTGAAATTCTGACAAGTCTAAAAAGTCCTTCGTGTTTTTTCTTAAAGAAATCTAATTTAAATTGCTAGGTAAAGAAGACAGTAATTGCAGATATTAAGACACATTAAAACCCAACTAATAGACTGTACATCATGTCCCACGTCTACCACTTTTCTGCTTCCTGGAATAAAATTCAAAGTATTTTAGGGTAATAACATTAAGATTTGTATTTTTGTCTGACCATAAGAGGTGACCTCATTTAAAAGAAAAGTTCTTTTTTGATCCTTTAATGAATCTCTTGATCTATAATGCATCCCTTCCACATTCATTCATATCTGCCTGCACCAACACTACACTTCCTGTTAAATCCAATACAGGACACACATTGGGCAAGTTGCCACCAAGCTCCCGTTTATAAGATTTTTTTCACCAGGGCAACACTATGATAGATACTTTATCCATTCCTATGCGCCCCTACCACTGAATTTATGAGGATTATGTCTAATTGTTACCCAGATCATTTTAAACATGTACTTATACCACGTAACTTTCCTATATCCACACTCCTCATACTTCGACACAACTGTTCCCTTTCTCCAGCCATAAAATTCAATTCAATTTATCTTTATTTAACGTCTTCACAACATAGTAGCTCCACGGCGCTTCACATGGGCGTACATTCCTACCTCGTACATCATTTGTACACAATAATTCAAAAACGGAAGACAAAAAAGAAAGAAAACGAACAAAGAAAAAAATAAGAAAGAAACAAAAACGGAAAGATGACACGGATGACACCCTTAATGGTACGTTTCCAGATTCTTTATCCCAATAAAAAGCATTACCTGGAATATTTATTCTTTTTTTTTTTTCAGTTCACACGGTCGTTGCCGCTTCTCTTTCACATCTGAACGAACAACAGACGTCACGTCGCTTTAAAATGACGCAGACGCGTGTTTATGACGCTATCTCTGTGCGCCAGCCGCTGATTGGAGCGGTAGCTTGTGCTCTCCGCCTGCGCTTGTGTCACCTTGTGGGAGACGGGTGCAGCAGATTTAGCAGAGGATCGGAGGGCATTGTAGCGAGGAAGCAAGAATAACAGCGCTGACATGGCAGCCCAACCGGCAAAGCCCAAAACTTCCCCTAAATCTATAAAGTTTTTGTTCGGCGGTCTGGCCGGGTAAGTCACGGTTGATGTTGCTCCAGCTGGGTTGCATATTGCTTTGCTCTATAAAATGCAGCTTGGGTAAAGTGGGTTAAATTACTCTATTGATGGGTTGGAATACCGTTGGAGCTAATTCATGACATTGATGATGGTTATGTTGTCATGGTGTCATGGTCACTTGATACCGTCTCTACAGCCTAAGGTTTAACCTAAAAGAATCAAAGTAAGTGTTAAACACTGACGTTTGTATCATATAAATCACGTATTTTTTTTCATATGCATGTACCAATTTTACGGATGTTTCGCTGCCTGGGTCCCCAGTTATTTTAGGCCCAACAAATAACTCACGTGTCCATACAGACCCCCATCAAACTATGGTTTCATGAACTGGCAACGTTAAATGTCAAGAGCGCCCATCGCTTATTGCCTCTGACTCCCTCCGCATGGATCGCTGGTTATTTCGTGCGTGCATGTTTGCGGTGCTTTATGTTTCTATAATTCTTATACCCTTTAAAGTGATCTTCGTTTATTTTAAATTTGATGTTTTGCAGAACGCCTTAAATTGAACTGTGTGAGCTTTCCTCCCCCCCCCCAAATGAGTGGGCACCGGTATTATCGCACTGCATCGTTGTATAAATGACGTGGAAATGCAGGGCTTTGGCTTGCCTGCGTGGTTAAACGGGCCTGTTACGCACGTATATGTAAGTTTGTTTTACACACAGGGTATCTGAGTGCTTATCGACGTTTTGTAGTAGCTTGTGTACTTTTTGATACATTGCACGTCGACGATCTGCGTCCTCACGGAGTAAAAGTCTGTTGCGGATGTCCAGCGGAAAGCCAATGGTTTGGAGCCTGTTTGACATCAAAGGCATGTTGTTTTTCTTGAAATGTCTGTTTTAATGTTTAGTGGCAAAACATTGCCAAAATTTCGCAAAAACGTTACGTCGTGTTCTAGAAATGTCGTATGTTCACCATAATAATCTTGCATTGTTGGAATCATTCCAACTTCAGAAGACAATCCATTAACTTGCACGGTTGAAAGGAAATGCCAGTTCACCTTTTCAGCTAAAAACATGGACGTGGCTGTTCAGCGGCAGGTTATTTCTATTTTAAAGGGGTTCGTTTTTGAGCAACCAAGACCCAACAGAATACAGAACACCTAGTTTATTTCCAAGGGTTGCACCAGGATACTGTTACATCAGCGTGACATTATCAAATAAAAGTTTCATCCAGAGTTCAAAATGCACGTGGATTGATCCTCACTAGTAAATGGACTTTTATGTGAGTGTATGCGTGTACGGGGGGGGGGGGGGGGTTCAGAATCTGTAACTGCACTGGAAACAGAAAAACAGTACGTGGAGGTATTTGCAGGGTCTTCCCTCTGCATTGTGGCTTTAGTACATATAGCGCGATGACAGGTGCATTCTCGTTGCATTGTCATTTTATGTTGCATATTAATTGATAAAATGGCGCGGGTCTGGTGACAGAGAAGATAACCTTAGCTTGTTTTCCTGATATGGGTGTTGTAAAACAAGACAAGAAGACAGATAAGATGTAACATTCTCTACCGTAATTATCAGGGGGGTTCAATGGCCTCCTGTAACTTTATGGCGGCAGTAAACATTGAAATCCATTTTGCGCTCCAGTGTTTGTGGCGGAGTGAGCCACCATGGGAGAGTGCCATATCAGGAGTCACACCCAGGTTGTGTTCTGTTTGGCCACGTTTCATTCTTCTAGCTGCCAAGATAAAATGCTGCAGTAGGTGCCTTTACCTCCGATCCGCGGAGATGAGAGCTTCCGTTACTGCTGGCATCATGGGAGGTAAAATGTCACCCCTGAATTAAAGCTGCCTGCCCACCAGACGCTGGTCAATGTGTGAGCGTGGTCTTCGGTGATCATCCCGTCCCCTCCTCTGAGTTGAGTGAACGACGGCTGACTTCAGTGGTAGAGCTTCCTAATGCTTTGAGGGTGGATTTGGGTTGCAGGAGTGACTGATGGTGAGGAATCTGCTTTAGCGTCAGACTCTCAATCTGCCATTTGCTATAAGGTGCTTTCATCTTCACAGAACATGCCAGACCCAGTGGAGAGTTAGGGCTAGGGGTAGGTGTGGCGGTGATTTAGCTCTCCTGTTTCTGTAGAGTGGAGTTCTTTCTGTTTCCCAGAGGTTGGGGTTCAGAAAGTACAAATCCAGACCAAGGTTTTGTTTTGACAAACCAGTTGAGTACTCTGTGAATGTGATGGCCAAATGAAGCTTCCTGAACCACTTGGGGTCAAAAAAATACAGCAAATGGTTTATGAAGCTTCATTTGAGTATGACTACTCTGTGACTGTTGACTCTATATTCAACTGGTTGGTTGAAACAACTCCTTACAATCCCCCATCAGGCTGGGCTTTGCATTTAGGTAGCGTTGGGTTCCCCCTGGCGTGCTCTCTTGGTATAGTGTCGGAGGCCCCCGCCAACCCCTGCCCCCTGCCCTCCTTCCTGTAGGATGGCGGCAACTGTCTTTGTGCAGCCATTGGACCTGGTGAAGAACCGCATGCAGCTGAGCGGCCAGGGCAGCAAGGCGCGGGAGTACAAGACCAGCCTGCATGCCGTGGCCAGCATCCTGCGGCGTGAGGGCGTGCGTGGCATCTACACCGGGTGAGACCCCACAGCCCAGAGGGGGAGCCACTCGCATACCGAATACACAGCATTCCCATTCTGGTTTCTCTCAAAAATTTAAAAAATGGAGCCGTATGTAAGACCGAAACTGGGTGATATTGGGTATAATTGTAATTGTGTAATTGTCTGGTTATAATTGCGTGATTGTAATTGTGATCATAGTTGTGATTGTAATTGCATGATCATAATTGTGATTTTTCTCTCGGCCGGTGTCCACACAAACACAACAGGTATTGAGATATTCACAGGTAACCTGAGCATATATCCATTGTGTAGCGTAACAGCTTTTACCCTCAGGCAGTAAGGCTACCCAACAGCTTTTGAGGTATTAGTATTGACACATGGCACATTTTGCACATTTCTGTTTTTTTCTCTGTTTAATCTATTTTATTATTGTATTTTACATTTTTTCTTTGATTTATCCTTAATGTACTTTACTCCAGGGAGCGTATTTTTCCCTCCTATATAGCTTTCTGAGTAGCATAACTGTCGGAGCTGCTTCGTTGTGCACATGGGTTATTCTCGTGCCCCCCCTCACCCGCCCACCCCAACCTTCTTCAGGCTGTCAGCTGGGCTGCTGAGGCAGGCCACCTACACAACGACGCGCCTCGGGATCTACACAGTGCTCTTTGAGCGAATGTCCAAGCCGGACGGGACACCGCCCAACTTCTTCCTGAAGGCATTGATCGGCATGACGGCGGGGGCCACAGGGGCCTTCGTGGGGACCCCCGCTGAGGTGGCGCTCATCCGCATGACCTCCGACGGCCGGTGAGCTGACGCTGAGAGGCGGGAGATGCGGGCGACTTGAGCAGGGTTGGGTGAAGGCCCTTGCACTCAGGACGTCAGCTAAAGATAAAACGAACTTTAGGGATCCCATCAGCAAATTCCAGTGCATGCAGCAGTAAGTTACGCAGAGGATAGACAAATATACATAAAATGCAAAGTACAAAGACAGTTAACATAGTGCAGAAAAGAAATCAAAAAGTACACAGTACACAAATTGAACGTCCGGAGACAGAATATTAAGGGAGTAAATGTTCATAAAAATGTATTATTATCGTTGCTGTTGTTATTAATAATGATAATATTGTTATTATTAATATTAATGTTATTGCTATTATCTTCTATAAGGAGTATACAGTATCAGAGGTTTACAGAATAGAATGGAATACAGCACAAAACAAAATGGTACAATACAAAACAATACCATACCTTTTCTTGTCATTCGAAGGGATCGTCAACCTGTCTGGCAAGACGTGTCTGTGTCCGAGACAAAATGTTTTGATTAAGGAAAGGAAGCTATATAGGCTACTGCTAAAAAACCAGTAAATACCATTTCCGTGGTAAATAAAAATATTTTGATCAAAATGTCCTTCATTGAACTTGTGCAGTGAAATATACAATGAAACTCTTTCACAGGGGTTTGAACTCTAGACCCTAGGACTAAAAGCCTCAAGCTCTGACGACTGAGCTATCCAGGCTCTTAAATAAATCATTACATGGTTACGTTTAGAAATACAGGAATTAATGTCTCTTAGTCTCTGCAGCCCCATATTGGATATGCAGTTTTTCACTCTGTTCGGTAATAATGGGGGCAGTTTTCGATGTCAGAGTTTTGACTTGCTGCTGCTTCTGCCCCCAGTTTGCCCCCAGATCAGAGGAGGGGGTACACAAATGTCTTCAACGCCCTGATCAGAATCACCCGCGAGGAGGGGGTCACTACACTCTGGCGGGTGGGTATCTTGTTGGCTTTGTTCCTTCCTGATGTAGTTCTGGAACTTTCTACCTCGGTTTGTGAATTCAAAGGGATTTGAGCAAATTCACTAGAATTAGAGGTCGTCTGCTACCTTGAGGCCATGTTGTTCAGAAGGCAGGCTGGTAGACAGTGTTCCTCAATATGCGTACCTGATCGACCTTGTGTTCTCATGTACCCGTTTTACGTCATCTTCCATTTCTGAAGACCAGTTCCCATACTCAAGAACAGAAGTAAAGAGGACTGTAAAAAATCCCCGGATGTTGTTCTTGCACCGTCACAAACATCAAGGATATATCGGTTGCATCCTCGCCGAACAAAACCAATCCCATGATTCATTATGCCCTTTTGGGGAAACAAGTTAGCAAGACCGGTCTTGCCAAAACCACAAGTACGATCTTCGCGTTCTTGGTGTTGAGAAACACCCAGGAAGTGGAGGCCAGATCGCAGGCCGGCAGACAGGAAGTGGAGGCCAGATGGCAGGCTGGCAGACAGGAAGTGACAAGGGTGCTGAGTGCCATGCAATAGTGTCTATCTTAAGGAAAATTAGAACCTGTGATAGAATAACGTCCTGTTCATTGTGTCCCCCTGCCTTGTGCCTCACGTTTCCTTGGATGGACTCCAATCTAAATGCAACCTCGCATTTGATAATTGGTTGGAAAGTGGATGGTGTTATTAAATGTGTGCATTGCAGGGCTGCATACCCACCATGGCGCGGGCTGTAGTGGTGAACGCTGCCCAGCTGGCCTCCTACTCGCAGTCAAAGCAGGCCCTGTTAGACTCCGGTAAGTGATCCATGTGAGCAGTGCCCGTCTTCCATTTTGTGCTTGTGAAAGATGTCTCTTTCCAAGATGGCACGTGACACCTGGAGTCTGCATGACCTAATAGCACATGGATGGAGCGGAGAATGAAAACTACTGAGAAAGATTTTAAAGTGACAGTAGGATCAATCGTTCTGTTTTCCTTCCCCTCCTGGAGTGAGCATTGCTTCTTCTAAAAGAAAATATAAATGCTGTTCTAGAGAGACACGCTGGTGAAACCAGTTTAAACTGGAATAAGGGTGGAGTCAGGTGTCTAGGCAGTCTGATATGACTGTCTCTCCCTCTTTAGAACCCACAGAACTCCCACCTGATTTTAAGAAACTCTATTTACATTTGGCTCTGACAGAAGATGGTTTTGCAGCCACTGAAAGTCACCCACTATCTGACAGCCCGGCGCTGGTTAGGATTGTATCCAAACTGTTGTGATAAAAGCTATTTCTGCATGTTTTGATCTAAATTTTCCTATTAATACCATGGAATTTTTAAAAGGTTTTCCAAAAGATGGTAAAAATCTTGTCATTTCCATTTCAAAGTAAGCTGCTGGGTACACAAATCGACAGGTCACTGCTGTGTTTACAATCCACCCTGAACGTGGGTGGCGGTGCTGCGATCACCCTCTGCGACGGTTTGAACATTGATTGCACTAGAACTCCCAGTCTCCCTTCCTCATGAACTCTCTCTCCTGTCTATGGCGCGCCCCCCCCCGCGCCCGCCCGGGGGGGGGGGGGGGGGGGGGG
This sequence comes from Mormyrops attenuatus, assembly GCA_026777985.1. Classification (NCBI taxonomy): domain Eukaryota; kingdom Metazoa; phylum Chordata; class Actinopteri; order Osteoglossiformes; family Mormyridae; genus Mormyrops; species Mormyrops attenuatus. Next base: position 33,529 of record JAODKC010000065.1, on the reverse strand, counting down.
GGGGGGGCGGGGGGGGGGGGGGGGGGGGGG
>JAODKC010000065.1:18837-33331 GCA_026777985.1 Mormyrops attenuatus | reverse complement strand
AGGTGGAGAGTGCAGACATTTGCCGGCAGATAAAGGTGGAGAGTGCAAACATTTGCCGGAAGGTAAATCTGATGGCTGCCCCTCCCCCTGTGCAAACCTTTCTCCCACCCAGGATTCAGAACATGAGGATGATCGATGGCAAGCCGGAGTATAAGAACGGATTGGTGAGTCTGCCACCTCTCCCCCCCACATTGAGGGCTATTCTTAAAGGCAGCTGGGGCTTTGACCTTTTAAAGTGGAGGAAGGGGGGGGGGGTGGACTGATTTGGAGGGGGAGGGGTTCGAGCTGAGTGCAAGGGTAAGAGGAGGAATTGCACATTAGGACAGACACAGCACACTGAGGGTGGGGCTTACCCTAAAGGAGTCACACACTAATGTATATAAAATGCACACTTGTATGGTTCTCTTACACAGTCATTGCATTCTGATACTTGACTAACTGTAAACTTATTTTGAGTCTCCCTGTTCAGTGTTTTTGGATTCACGTGCAGATGTGAACTGTCATTTTTGTTTGGTCATTCTTGTTTTCTGTTGATTTGATTTACTTTTTCGTCCCCGTCCTCATTTGTATCTTGTTTAATCTTTCCATATTCCTGGAGTTCATGCACTACAATAGCAGAGCGTATTTCTGAATTTGTGGGCGTTGTTCATTCACAGAGTGGTAATGCCACTGTATCTTTTCAAACCTTTTTCGATTATTTTTTTCCCTCCGTCTCTCTCTTTCTCTCCATCAGGATGTGCTCTTCAAGGTGATACGCAAGGAAGGCTTCTTCAGTTTGTGGAAGGGCTTCACGCCCTACTACGCCCGTCTAGGTCCCCACACCGTCTTAACCTTTATCTTCCTGGAGCAGATGAACAGGATCTACAAGGTGTACTTTCTTGACTCCTAATGTCCGACAGTTACTGGTGGAGCTGAACAGTGTGGATATCCCAATGGACAACATCAACTCCTCCCCCAACTCTTAGACTTGATGTCTAACTTGCCCCAAACACCCTTATCTATACAGCTGCACTAGGCATAAGTAGCCAAATGCAGTGTCTCTCCCCCCAAGTCTCACTGACCATGTGTTGATACCCTTGACTGCTTGCTGACCATTTGACAAGACCTCCCCTCACCTCCATGTAGTAGGTGGGCTGACCTGCCTCTAGCTTAATCCTTGGATTTTCCACCAGGCCTGTGCTTGGTATGGCCATGAACACGCAAGACAAATGCTTTCGAAAACCCATGCGTGGTGCCTGATCTCTGATTGACACACAGGGTGAGCTCACATGCCACCAGTTGAGTGAAATGTTGTTGGTTTTTCTTCCAGCAATCATTTTCAAGCCTCATAAAAACTTGTTTTCACTTTTTCCAGAGTTCTCCATTGAGTAGGTAATGAATTTTAATGCAACAGTTTAAGTTTTAGAAGTAGACCAGAAGCATTCAGGTGGGATTTCTGGCATATCCATTAAAACAGTGTTTCATAATCTGGTCCTTGGGGACCGACAGACGGTCCACGTTTTTGCTCCCTCCCAGCAAGCTACCAGGAGCTGGGAGGGAGCAAAAATGTGGACTGTCTGGGAGTTGCCGAGGACCGGATTGGGAAATGCTGTGTTAAAAGAAAGTACTTCTAGTATGTAGTCAGAATGTCATGAAATCAGATTTTGATTTAGAGGAATGTTCATTAGGTGTGTTTTCCAAACATCACCAGGAAAATGTTACATTATGATTTCCAATAGAATAGAAGAGTCATCTTCCTGCACCTTGAGTAGAGTTTATTGAATGTTGATGAGGGTTAAAAAAATCTTTAGGTTGTTACATTTTTGTCTTATAAGAACATTCTTTGGGTCTTTGAGTGTTTAGACCGTCAGTGAGGAAATGTTACATTTCACTTTCTGGAGATTTTACAGCAGAAACCATAGTGAAACATTCTTGATGATATGCCTCTATAAACTATAGTGTGAAACTCATTATATAAAAGTAAAAAAAAAAATCAGTTGAACTAAGGCTGATTTTTAAGAGCATCTTCTGGTGTCTTCAGACCATGAGTGTAGAATGTTTACATTCTTGGCTTCTGCTGCAGTAATTAAAACATTGACCACATCTCAACCATGGTTTGACACTTGGGTTTGTATGTTTTGAATTTGGCTACTTCAAAGGTTAACTTTGTTAATGAAAGTTTTCCTCTTCAAAGCATACACAGAATCCATAGGTTCATAGGACACAAGGACTGTTCCTCTTCAATCCTGTGATACTAAGGTCTTATGTGACTGATGACGATGACCTGCACAACTGCTGAATTTTACTGCCCAGTATCGAGGTCTGTTTCATTTCATTTGGTTCCAACAAGTCTATCTTAAGTGCTGACTTACGAGTCGTATCTGTTTTTTAAGAAGAAATAAGTTTTAATCAACCCTGACTTAGCAGTGTTGTAGCTTGCCTGTGTTTTCGGTTTTTTTTTCAGTTTGTTCTATGAATCAGTTTTAATGAAGTGATATAAACCAGATCCACAGTCTGAAAGTAATAAATGGGGAAATTTAATATTTTTCCGGCAAGTGTTCTTGGGTATATTGACTTTTTTTTCCCTTTCCCAACCTTTTTCTCAAGGATCCACATTAGGGTACATATTCTGTTATGCATTGAAGTTTTGGAGTTTCTTAGTTTAATGTGAGGCAATGGATAAATATTCTTCAAATCAACATTTTCTTGAAGGTTTTGCAGACATATAGGTAAATTGATGTCCCAGCACCCTGCCTGTAGAATCCTGCAGTGTGCAATTATGTAAACTGCCATTAAACTGTGATTCCTCGTTGTGAAATGGACAAACCTAAGATGCAAGACTATACATGAAACCATTCCCATCGAGAGCTGTCCAAAAACCGGGGTAAATGTATTTCATGACACTACTGTGCCAACAGCTTAATTCAGTGGAACTTTGTTACATTAGATCAATCGGTTATAAGGGGTGATTATCATTGCTGACACACCACAGCACAACAATGAAATGTATCCTCTGCATTTAACCCATGTGTGACATACTAGTGGGCAGCTATTAATTAGCACCTGGGGCGCAGTGCGTGGGGGCGGTACCTTGCTGATCAGGGATTTTCAGCCAGCAACCATTCAATCACCAATATGGGTCCCTGGCCATCAGGCCACCAGTGTTCCCAATTGACTTGTATATTATGCAACTTTTATAATAATATAGTAATAAATAATATAACCATACTGGACATAAAACGTAGGCAAAGAGCTGGCCTTTGGACTGCGATAACCAAATGTGATTTATGTAGGTTTTTAGATATGCATTTTGAGCAACTCCTGATTTAATCTGATATTTTCCTTTAAAAAAATGCTCTAGTGGACAGTGACATGGGGGTCTGGAACCTATTCCAGGCAGTGTATAGCACAGGACAAAGGTACGCCCTGGCAGAGGGTAGAGACGAGCTGAGTATAAAGAGTCACAGTCACAGAGTACTCGGCTGGTTGGTTGAAACAAAATCTTGGTCTGGATTTTTACTTTTTAGACCTGAGCTATCCACCTCTGTACCCTGGCTAGGATGCCACTATATAGTAGGGCACATACACACTATGGGCAATTTAGAGACGCCAATCAACCCAAATACACGTCTTATTTTGACTGCAGAAGAAAGCCGGGCTGTTCATAGTTAGGATTAGAACCTCAATCTGCCTGAAACAATACTACCCACCGAGCCGCCAATATCCTACAAGCAGGAGTTTCCAAAACTCCTCGGAAAACAATTTGGAAAAAAATCCAGTCTGCGAATAATCTAAGCGACTGAGAATGGGAAGGAAATTGATGCGCCTAAAACTGCGCCTGCGTCAAGTTCCCGTGTTCCGAGCCCGGAGCGATATCCCTTTAAGCCGCGCGCTTCCGCCGCCGCTCATTCAGTCCAAGATGGCGGACCTTCTGGGCTCGATCTTGAGCTCCATGGAAAAACCTCCAACCGTCGGTGACCAGGAAAGCCGGCGAAAAGCTCGAGGTACGAATTGACTTTAACAGTCACATTTGCCTCTCCGTCTCACGGATAACAACATGTCCGGAGAAAGGTTACACATTGTAATATATGGTTCTAAATTCATATCGCTCGTCGACTCCATATTGGCTACTAGCTTTGCCGAGAAGAAGCTAAGCATCTGCAGGAACTTAATTCTATTCAGTTGCCTGGGTACGTTAAAGCCATCTTATTGGTTAAGCCGGGCTCGTCGCTACCACGATTGGCTTGTTAATCGCCGTTTCACTTCTACTTCTCGGTCATAATTCGCTCTTCTCTGTGATCTTATTGGTTCTTTGTATAAATAACTTTGTGCTTATTGGTTGAAGCGACAGTATTGTGTTTCAAGATTTGCTTATAGGCAGCACTTAGTTCACATCATAAAGGCCAAGTAAACTGATGAAATGTGTTTTCACGGGAAAATATATTCTTCGTTTTTTTATGTCTGCTGTTTATGTTAAAACATTTTATATAGGAAGAAGGTCATTTTATAACAATCAAAATCTTGATTTAATGAGTATCTTTGAGTCATTCTCATTAATATTACCACGCTAATAAATTTGCATGTTCAAATTTGTACAGACCGTTCCAGTTGGTGGAACTGTACTGTGTATTTTTGTGTATTATTTAATATTTAAATGTAGTGTTACGTGCCTCTTTTTGTTGCCCTGTTGACCATAAACAGTAACAGTTTATGCTTGCCAAATTTACCCAAATTGCGTCAGTTGTAATAAATTTAAACTGCGAGTCATGCTTCTCGATCTTTAAACAAAATGCTCAGCCCATAATATTGAATTGTATCTTTCTTATTTATGCTTCGTTGTGATATTTTAAAATACTGAGTTCACACATTTCACAACAGTATATTTATACTGATGTATAGCTAGATGAGTAATTGGCGTTGCGTAAGATACGCAGCTGTAACCTTTTTCTTCGAGTTAAATCCTAAATCGTCTTGTAATCCAAGGGGCAAATGATTTGTTTTCAATAACTAAGGATACGTTTAACTGACGGGCAAAACACGTCACCTGCTTCTCACTACAGAGCAGGCAGCCAGAATGAAGAAAATGCAGGAAGACGAAAAGAAAAAGAAAGCCGAGTTCAGAAAACGAGTAAGAAACACCACTTTACTTTTCTGCTTTATACGCATTACTCTCTGATACTTACAGATAAATACTTTGTTAAGCTTCCAGAATGCTAGAAAAACAAACGAATCATTACTGTTAACTTATAATGGGTGGCACGGTGGCTTACTGGTTGCCACCTCCAGGGTTGGGGGTCGTGTGTGTGTGTGTGTGTGTGTGTGTGTGGGTGTGGGGAGGGGGGTCCAGGTATACCTTACCTTCTAGGAACCGAATGTCCCCACAACGTGGTGAATACCCATTTTTTTTACCTTATGGGGACCAGTTTCCATATGGGAAAACTCTATTTTATAAAAATCTGTGACTGCAATGAAAAAAATAAAAATGCAAAAACACTTGTATTTTGTTTGGTTACTTATGGTTATGGTTAGGGCTGGGTAGGGGTTAAGGTTGTTATAGTCAGCATTAGCATTTTTCCCATAGAAATGAATGAGCGATCCCCAAAAAGATATAATTACATGACTGTGTGTGTGAGGCTGATATGGGCTTCAGGCCGCCCTGTCACTCTGACCAGGTTAAGCGGGTGGAAGATGGATAATGATTGTAATGATTAATATGATAGATAACTGTTCACAGTAAATATCAGATTTCTATAAAACAGGGTTATTAAATTACAGGCAAGGAGGGGCAAGTCTAGGAGATATTTGTTGTAGTTGAGGAATGAACTAATCCAGCTAATCCTCCCGACAGAACTGTCTTCCTGAGGTTGCAGTGATGTAATGGGAGCTGGAAATTCTTCTGTAGTGACACCCCCTCACAGGGCTGTAATTTTATAACCTTGAAACAGGACTACAGTTTAGTAACCTAACTGTGAACTAGCCAATCAAAGTGCCACAAATGTCTGCATGTATTGTACCCGAGATCAGGTAGACAGACGCTTCTATTATGGTTCCATCAGGCTGTCGCCATAAGTTGCAAGATTTGATGTAGCTTAATGGTCAAGTAGGTGAACTTAAGAAGCAGGGTTTGAAAGATAAATCGTCATGGGAAATAAGTGTTTCCCAATCTGGTCCTCGGGGAACCCACAGCCGGTCCATGTTTTTGCTCCCTCTGTGCTCCCTACCAGACAGTCCACATTTTTGCTTCCTACCAGGAGCAAACGTGGACTTTCTGTGGGTCTCTGTAGACCGGATTGGGAAGCAACAACCCAGAGTTTTTCAAAACCAGGGTTGGAGACTCCTGCTCTAAAGTATACAGTTCTACCCAGACTGTCAAGAATATGTCTTTAATAAGGCGTCTGTCTTTGACCTTAGATGGAGAAAGAGGTGTCGGACTTTATCCAGGACAGCAGTGTCCAGAAGAAGAAGTATAGCCCCATGGGGAAGATCGAGAGGAGTATCCTGTACGAGACGCCACGTTTGCAGAATCCTTGCGTCTAATATGAATAACACATCTGTAGAAATTTTCTACACAGACGTGTAGTGACCCATGCGAAAGATGCACCCTGGTGAATTTGCAGCCAAATTTCCCTGCGTTTGCATGGCCTGCACTGCTAATAGGTTTGTGGACCTACAAGCTCAGAGTCGCAGAGAACAAATGAAGGCAGCATCAAAATGGGGGAGAAAAGGATACACAGAAAATCTGCAATAGAGGGAAAGTAAATCATTAGGCCCTAGCATCAAGCCGGTCGGCATCAAAATAAAAAGCAAACATCAAACTAGCTAGTTTCCTCATGCTATTCGGTTACCATAATAGCTAGCTATCTAGGTTACAGGAAATGTTAGCATTTGATGCTAAGCTAGCTACTTGTTAGCTGTGCTAGCTAAGATCCAGGGTGGTTCAAGATGAGCCCATGACCACTACTGTAGCATCACCATGCACAGTAATCATATTACTTTGCCCGTTCTGAGTTCTAATCCCAGTCCTGACAGGGATTATGATGCATTTTACGCCATAGCGTCCCTCCGTGGACGAATCCATGCTGCACCCCAAATTTGAGTCTGCGCAGACAGTGTATGTGCAGCTCTGAGCACACTGCGTATGCGCAAGCTCTTCCCCCTCGATATCCGTAGTTGAATGACGTAGCGAGTACGCAATGTGCGCATGGGCACAGTGCGTTTCCTCTATGTTACGTCGTGCGCATGTGCAAAATGCTCAGCTTGACTGGAGAAGTATGAATGTTTGTGTCTTCAGTGCAGGTGCGCGAGTATTGTGCATGCGCAGAGGAGTATGAACCAGCCTTAACGCTTTAAATACGCGGAAACTGCATTTTCCGCATAGCTGTAACATTCCTCCCTGTCTCGCAGGCATGACGTAGCAGAAGTTGCCGGACTGACGTCGTTCTCGTTCGGCGAAGACGAGGAAAGCAGATACGTCATGATATTCAAGAAGGTAGAAGCTCTTTGTTGTTTTCTGCTGGGAGCCGTTAGGAACGTGAGAGGCTGTGTCTGTCGGTCTGATGGTGCGTTTCTCCCGCTCAGGAGTTCGCCCCGTCAGACGAGGAGCTGGAAGCCTATCGGAAGGGGGAGGAATGGGACCCTCAAAAGGCTGAGCGGAGGCGTAGACTGAAGGTCAAACACATCCTCATACCCTCCACAAAACACCCCCTGCATGAGACAGAGAATAACACAGTTGCCAATAGACTGGTATCCAAACATTTTGTTTAGAAAAGAGCAGTATCTGGTTCCTCTTTTAAAAGCATTTTAAGTCAAAAATTGGAGCATATATGGACCTTGAAAAGGCAGATTTTGAAGTTGCTCAGCATCATTCATCTTATACTGGTCAGTGCCTTGGGGGCCTGGAGACTATGAGCATAGGGCACAAGGACGTTCACCCTGGATGGGATTTGCCTCAGGACCACTTATTCCCAAAGGTGTTTTTATATGCTGGAAGGAGCTTAGAAACTTTTGGGTCATTAAAATAAAATAACCAAACATATTTAGGTTCACACAGCTACCTGAATGCCAGTAACATGCTCTGTTTTTCATTCAATGAGCAACTAGTTAAAGGCCCTGAAGAAAGATAATTAGAGGTAGAAAGTTCAGGCTCAGAAACGACAAATCCAGACCTGGATTTTGTTTCAACCAATCAGTTGAATTCTCTGTGACTGTGACTCTTTAAATTCAATTGGTTGGTTGAACCAAAGTCATAGTCTGGATTTGTCATTTCTGAACCTAAACTTTGCACCTCTGGAATATTAAACTTTACTATGAATAAGCAAAAAACAAATGAAAATAAATAAATAAATAAATGGATAAATTACTTGCCATATTCTTGACCATCTCGGTTAGTGGTTTCCAGTCGACCTGGTGGTAGCCAACTATCTCCTTCCTCTCTCCCCTACAGGAGCAGGCCGTGCTGGAGGAGCATGAGGCCAGCCAGACCCAGAAGCGGGCGGCCTCGCCCAGTTCCAACTACCGCGATAAGTACAGCCACCTGATCGGCACCTCGGCGGCCAAAGACGCCGCACACACGCTGCAGGCAAACCGAGCGTACGGCTGTGGTCAGTGTCAATGTGGCTTCTGTCCTCTGTAGACATGTAGATACGCCCTTGTAGATATGACCTTATTGCAGATGATAATTCAGACTGGGCTCTTATTATCGAAAGAGGTCTGTATTCAATGAGATGCAGAGGGTAATTCGGTGTGGATGCTTGTAATAATTACGGACATGGTAGATTCAAGCTCGATTTAAAATGCATTTAATCCATTATGCATCCATAATGCATTTAATGCAATTGCATGTATTACTTTACATCCCCAGTTAAAACGAATCCCATCCGAATAGTACTTTTAGTCTTTGCTGATTGTTTATGTGTCTCTTTTTATTTCATTGTCGTTGTTCTCCCCACTCCCAGTGCCCGTGGCCAATAAGAGGGACACGCGCTCCATCGAGGAGGCTATGAACGAAATCCGGGCTAAGAAACGTCAGAAGAAGGAGGGCGAAGAGCCGGCGGCAGACGGCAGCGGAAGCAGCCTGTCTTGATGCGTGTGTATGCGTATGCGCGTGCGTAGCCGTGTGCGGGAGAGAGAGTGAGAGAGAAAAAGCGAACAGGGTAGCGAGAACAAGGGTTTTAATAGTTGGTAAACTTTGCTAATTTAAGAGCTGTGAATTAACGAAAGACGTATGGTACGTACCAATACAAGGCACTGGTATGGCGGGTCCTGTATCGCCCGCCGCTGCTGCTGTACTGTGATCCGTCCGGTGTCTGCGCTGGAGTTCGTGTGCCGTCTTCCACTTCATGTTCCAAGCTTTTAGTTTATGACGTCAGTGGGCCAGTGTTAACTATCCCCTGGTCTTTCCTCTGTCGTGTTTAATTCTGGTTTAAAAATTTTAAATGAATAATTACCACGGAATATACTTCATTACGCAGTATCCAGCTGAAATAATGGTAGTCTTAAGATGTTCCAGTTCTAAGCAGGTGCATTCATTCTATTAACCATGTTTTGAGTTTTGGTTGTGACTGTTCTCGAAATGTTTGTGTTAGCGACCCCTGGTGGCAATAGTACACTATAGCACGCTGGCTTAGACGACCTGTCTCCCATATTGATTTTAGATTGCTGATACAGTTGTCTGTTTTTTATTACTATTATGATGGTTATTTCTATTTGGGTTTACTGTCTTCTCATTTGTAGGGCAATTTTCAACTTTGCGGCTACTTTAATATAGGAAATTTAAAGGTATCTACCCAGTGCTTAATTTGTAATCGCTGGGGAGCCGGGGCATGCTGACTTTGGATGACGTCACACACAAATCATGTCTTTAACAGCGATAATGTGCTATGAAGTACTTAAGTACAAAACAATGCAGTATTTTTATCGATACCTGTTAGTTACATCAAACTGTAAGACATACTAATCCTGTTTGGTGAGCGTAACCTCATCTATTTTAGTGGCCAAAAAGTGGATTTTATCGCACACGTGGTGCGGTTCGCCCTTTGAAATCAAAAGTCACGTAAGCGAAACGTATTAATTTATGCGGATGTATGTTAAAAAACCATGCTACACAACTGATTTTATAAATATACATTTCTTTAGTTCAATTTGTATTTCAAAGTTTAACTGAAATTTATTTTACGTTTTTATTGGGTATAGCGTTTGACATGGTGAAGGCGCCGGAGCTCAGACTGGTCTGTATTAGGCACTGGATTTACATAACCTAACTAGCTGCCTGTATTTTATGGACCATATTGTGTATGTTCCACGATGTAAGTGTTACAGAAAACTGTCTCATTCTTACCGCTGCCATCTGAGAAATGTATGGTGACATCATAATAGATAATAACTTGTTTTTTAGTTCGCTGCCACTGAGATCAAAATAAAACGATCACTGAAAAATAAAGGAATCTACCAAAAAATGTATAAAGCCATGAATGGAGTCACTCCAAATGAAGTGAGGCTTCGGGAGAGCGATTTCACAGCACTGTACTACATTAAATGAAGTTCTACTAGAATGAAACTGGCTCCTATTTGTCCTGACATGAAACAGCATTTTGTTTTTAAGGTGATTGCCTTAATCTGCATTTTACAGTTTTAGCTTTTTTTTCCCCATGTACCCGAGCTGTGTTCTTGTGTGACGTTATTGTGGGTGAATAAACTGTTTGTGGTTATGTGCTATTGTTTTTTTAAACTCTGTTTTAGTGACCTTTTAAATGGAAAATTAAAGTCATAAGTGAGAATTAGGCTAGGAAGGAACAAATTTTGACTGAATGTTATTATTATACAGTGCTTTTCAAGACACCGAAAGCACTTCACAGAACCATTGGGGAGCCACTTGAACCACCCCCACTGTGTAGCCCCCGCCTGAATGATGCAGCAGCAGTCATTCTGCACCAGTACACTCACCACACCATAGCTAAGATGGTGAAGGGCCAGGAGAGAATTCACCAGTTAGATATAGGGGATGATTGGGAGGCCACAGTGGGGTACCACCCCTACTCTTTCAAAAGATGCCCAGGGATCTTTCATGACCTCAGAGAGTCAGGAGTCTGATTTCACATCTCATTTGAAAGATGGCACCATTTGTACAGCACAGTGTCCCTGTCACTACACTGAGGCTTTGGGGTCCACGCTGACCACAGGCTGGGCTCCTCTGGTGGCCACACCAACACCTCTTCCAGCAGCAACCCAGCTCTGCTAGTTGGTCTCCCATCCAAGTACTGGCTAAACCCAAACCTACTTGGCTTCTAGTTGACCTAGTCTAAACCACGAGTGGCATGAGAAGGGGCTGCTGGGAGAAAAGAAAATAGTTCATAGTGGTTCTATGGGAGAGCGCCACCACGACTGCGTCTTCTGTTCTCTTGCCACACACTCTTGGGTGGTCTGGCTGCTGGTGTTAAATATATATATTTTTACACTGCCCTCCCTCCAGAGACACCTATATAGCCCACCCTTCAACTTAGAACTGAAATAGGGCTTGGGTCCTATACTGCATTTGTATAAAAACTCACTATGTTTTGGGAAATGGAAAGAAAAAAAATCGACTGGTTAAAGCCTGTATAATGTTCATCTTCAGCTTACTTGAAATGGGAAAAAAAAGAAAATTACTAAAGTTAAAATGAAATCATATGCTTCCCAAAGTAGAACTGTTGCCCGCAGAGGTACATTGTCACTTTGGGTTCGGTGGTTAGGGTTTGTATTTTTAATGTAGCAATTATCAGATAAATGTGTGCACATCGTTAATTCCAGGACTAAAGTTTCATCTCACTTTAACCGACTCTGTTTTTGGTGAATATGTTTTTGCTTAGCTAGGGGTAATGTTATATTACCTGTAGCAACTTGATATTTATGTATATACTATATTATTTAGGGTACAGCACAGAGTCCTAGGATTTTACCAGATTTTGGGACAACAGAAACTCCTTTTCAGGCTACACATGATCATACGTGCCGTAACAACAGAGACAAAGCGGAAACCGGACGCGCCGCCCCACCCAATCACGGGTCAGCCCGGAAGGGGGCGGGACCAGTTCGCATCTCGAGTCCTATCAACGCGCGATGTCCGAGATTTGGGCACAGCCATTGGCCGGAGGCCCGTAAACAAGGAAACCGGAGGACGGAAGAATCAGATCTATACTAAAAACAGAAATTGATAAAAAATAACTGACCACGGCATAACACTACATTTAAACGTAGTTTATTTATATAAGTACTCCAAGCATTACGATTCGTGTGACTGTCTGGGGAGCAGAGAAGCGTTTGGAAGAAGGAGCCAGGACCCTCCGAGTGGAGCTAACAAGGTAGCTAGCTTCGGAAAGTTTAGCTTTAAGCGGACGGCCCGAATGGCGCTGACAGGCGAAAGTGCCGCAAAGGCCGCCTCTTCACACCGCCTCCGCGCCGCTTTCACGCCTGTCGAGTTCGTATGACTGTGTTAATGTGTGTAAATGGATAGCAGGCTAGCCGACCGCTGCGCGTTTGGGCTTTTCGGAGCGCTGGTTTTGCTCTTAAAGTCCGACATTTTAGCACGTTGGCTCCTGGTACGGTTTTCGTTTCGGTTGTCCGGCAGCCACGTAAGGACTTTTATCCAGCGTTGCATGTTTATTGTCCTAAGAAGTGTCTGCACCACTGAGAGCTGTGTGACTGCATTGTCATTATCGGAAATGTACTGTCATCTGTCTGACCTCTTTGACATTTTGTACTGTCCTTTAAAACTTCTGGCTGGTCACAGCTGGGGCAATGTAGTACTTGGGTAAGCCAGTTATTTACCTGTTGTTGCAGGGGCGTCGTTAGGCCTATTTTAGAGGGGCTTTAGTCCTCATAAAATGTTTTTAGCGCCCCCCTCCCTCCCTCCAATCAATGTGTATTTATTGGCCTGAGTCATGAATCGCTTTTAATATTATATATAGTAAAGTAAAGACCAATCAATCTGTAACTTCGCTCCTAGTTGTTGTATAACATTAATACGAGCCGGTTAATGTTAAAGGCAACGTTAGTCCGATCTGATCTGTGGCAGTTTGAATAAAGTGAGACTGAAGTCTTATCAGAGTTTCTGATAATAGTAAACTGTGTTGCGAATCGGCTTTTAAAAAGTAAGTCCGAATCGGCACCATCAAAATTGTGGTGGTGTGTCACCGACGTGAAACCGCGCCGTCTACCAAGCTGTGCTGCGATGTGCGATGCACCAAACCCCATGTCACACAGCGTGGTATATATGGGAGGCAAATCCGAATATCAAGCGAATATCGAATATAAAACCAACTTTATCACGCTATGTCGCACGTAGTACCAAAAAATGAACAATGTACTGCTCAGTTCTCTAAAGAGATATAACCGAAATGAATTTTATCACCGGCTTGTTTAAGCCTTAAGATGTTTATGAATAGTACTGATCTTGTTGCTGGCTGCACAATGGAGTCCTGTGTTTTCATTTCCAGCGGTGCGAAAGAATGTGCTCGTTTATCCAAAAGTGCCCGGCGAGACCCCACTCACAGTCACACCAGGAGCCTCTGGAGAAGGATTTCCCTGCAAAACAATCTGGCGTAAAGTAATAAATGAAAAACCTCAGATTTAATCGCTGACGGTAAAACAGATTTTGTCGGTGCCTTTCTAAGAAAAAAGGTCAGGGAGGAAACACCTATTTGTGGCTGGAAGCGCCTGTGAGATCCTGGATAACGGAAACTGGTGAAGGAACCAGATGATCAGGAAAAACAAAACGCTAACATTTCTTACCTTTATTTTAGTTCGATTATGACCAGCTTAAAGAGAATTTCTGAGGGTTGGCCTCTGAGCTGTGCTGTTTACCACCTCTGCCAACATAATTTAAGTAAACAACCCCTGTAAGACGCCCGCACGATTTACAAACCCGACGAGTTTCACTTTCAGAACTGTTATCTGCATTTGCGTTTACTTTTTTGTGTTAAACTATCCAATTGTTCCTACTTGAGGGGAGTCAGATTTCAGCAGTGCAGTTGAGCGCACCGTCATACCTGACAGACCAATAAATTGGTGTCTTCACAAAACTGACATGTATTGCACCTAACATAATTTTATATTTAGATTTGGGTAATAAACAAGTTGATATGAGAAGCCTTAACTGAGTTTATCTTTAAGTTGATCCACTATATTTTTGAGTTTGGTTTTGGTTCGATAACTTGGTCTGGATATGATCAATAAGGTTCTGTCTGTTTATTTGCCCACATTATGCTTTTTCTTTAGTCTACAGCAAGTTGTTTCCCTTAATATAGTGAATGACACACCCTGCAAAAAGCATAATACCGATGTCATAAATTCTCTAACATTTTTTTTCACACAGAGATCCTACCAAGCCTCGTTCAGTCAGTATAGCGGCAGTCTGTGGCTGGATCACTGCTAGGCTCACGCTGGCCTACATTAAATGGCTTGTCTTTGTCTCTCTGACAGACCAGGTGCAGATGAACCTTCATATCACAGCCTCCTGAGGTCACCACAAACTGCAGGTAAA
>JAODKC010000065.1:0-18737 GCA_026777985.1 Mormyrops attenuatus | reverse complement strand
TCAGCATGGTTTCCAGTTACGGAGCGGAGTCTGTCCTGGAATGCTGTACCGGGAGTTTCCCCCCTGAGTCACTGTAGACGACGTCTCGAAGCACTCATTAAATACGCATGTCGGGGGGGGGAGTCAGACCTTGCATTTCGTTGGGCTCAATTTGTTTTAAATATAGATCCTCCCCCAAAGGCACTTAGCGAATGGCTCCCCGTTTACACAGAGATCTTTGGCTGATCTCGTTTTTAGAAATGTCCTTCTCTGCTGTGCATATTTCACAGTCACTGGAAGCCCAGAAAGACCCCCTCCCCCCCTTCCTTACAGCACAGGTGCTAACGTGTCATGTGTCGCCCACCCCAGGCCCTGCTCTTTGCCGCCCCCAAACCCAGCCACCAGACCCCAGTGCAGGATGTCGCCCCTGGGTAGCAGGGGTGCCCAGCTGACTGCTCTGGTTGGGGCTCTCTGCTGCATGGTGGCACCCCCGACAGTGCA
This sequence comes from Mormyrops attenuatus, assembly GCA_026777985.1. NCBI lineage: Eukaryota > Metazoa > Chordata > Actinopteri > Osteoglossiformes > Mormyridae > Mormyrops > Mormyrops attenuatus. Next base: position 18,257 of record JAODKC010000065.1, on the reverse strand, counting down.
CTCCTCCATCTACGCTGTGAGTTCCTCCTGTTCCCGAGTGATTTACGCACTTACAGCTTTCACTTGTTACTCACATATGGGGCAGGTTGTTATAACACAGAAATTCTGCTTCATTACCCGGCTATAGGGTATGATAGCAGTATCACAGCCTTGCAAACTCCTTCCCAGAGGATTAGTTCCTTAAGATTATATCTGGCGATCTGGGTCAGGATGTAGTACCTGTGATGGGAAGGTTGTCGATTCAAATCCCAGGGTCGGCAGAGTAATTTTACCTTTGGGCCCCTGAGCAAGGCCCTTAACCCCCAGTTACTCTAGGGAGTTTGATCCTGCTTTTTCAAAATGTACATCACTTTGGATAAAGGAATCTGCAACATAGTTTATTCAATAACTCAACCACAATGGTGGTTTATTTCTTCATTTGCAAGAAAAGTCTCAACTATCCAGTAACTTGTGTGTGCGTGCGTGTATCAAACTATCACTGACGTACACACGCCTAAATCTGGTGAGCTGTCTGCAGACCCATCCTTGAGACAGGCCTTTTTTTCACACATTTACCCCTCCTCTGATAACATCCTGGCCAGCACGATGGGAACAGCACCTCCATGGTGTTTGAGGACCGACCCTCTTTCTTTGGAGGCAGTCTGCCCAGAGACGGCTTGATGGTGAGTGGGTGGGGCCGGGGTGGAATATTGCTTTGTTTGTGTAGCAGTGGACAGAGGTCAACCTGCAGGAATGCCGTGCAGATTGTCCCGCCGGTTATAGAGGCTGTAGGCTGCCCCTCCGATCGTTCTCCCTCTGTCCATCAGGGGATTTTGGTGGAATCCCACCCTCTCAACGCCTGCGTCCCCATTGACCCGCCCCCGCGTGCCTTCGACAGTAACGTCACCAAGTACATTGCCATCATAAGGCGCTTTGACTGCAATTTCGACGTTAAGGTATGCGCCTAGGTTTTCATGTCCTCTGCCTGTGTGTGCGTGCAGGTGCATGTGTCCATAAAGCGCTCATGTGAATCGGGTTTGTGCCGGCAGGTTCTGCATGCCGAGCAGGCTGGCTACAGCGCCGCCATTGTGTACAACGTGCACTCGGACTCCTTGCTCAACATGGCCTCCGACAACGGTGAGCTGGGCCTTCCCCACGCTGGAGAGCTTCTCCTCATAAATACCTGAGGATGATACCTCGAGGTTTAGGATCGGCACATGTCATAGAATCAAGCCCATTACCAAAGACCATTATTTCTATTTACACAGACCAAATCCGGCATACCAGGACATTACCTGAGTGCATTTATCCATTATTACCCTCAAAATGTGTCCTTGTGTGTCTAGACTATAAATTCCTCCTCTGTGTTCATTGTCTGTTCAGATACCATCTCAGGGCAGATCGAGATTCCCTCTGTGTTCACCAGCTACTCTGCTTTCCTGTCCCTGAAGGAGTACATTATTCCCGAGGCTGGGTAAGACCTCTCGTGGCGGCGCACGCTTCGGAATCTGTGAGGTCTCATTGTGACATCGCAGCGTGTCATAAGCAGCCTTTGAAGGGTGACCTCACAGACTCCTCTTTGTCGGCACTCGTGGTGATGTCATAGTCTTAGCTGAGCTATGTTTTGATTTCCACCCTCTTAGATGGGCCTTTGATGTTAAGGATGCTCCAGGACTTAAATCAGGGATGGGCAATCTTATCCAGAAAGGGTCGTTAGATTAGATTATTAATCAGCTAACTAATTAGAAGACTGATTGGTTGAAGAGTTCTCACACTTGGGTTTGAACAGCTGACCTAAAGGCCATCCCAAAAACCTACAAACGCACTGGCCCTTTGTGGATAAGATTTCCCACCCCTGACTTAGCTGAAGATGTAGGCAAGGAAACGGAGTTAAACAAAGGTATTTGAATGTGAAGACTGGTAGGGGCTAGATACTACTTGTGAACTTGGACCGCTGGATTTTCTCTGAGCCTTCCTCTGCGCTGAAGGTTCTGTCGTGGCCGACATTCCTTGTTCTGGAGCTTACTGGATAATCCTCAGGTTTGAAGAGGTCACACTATGGTATCTCGTCCCACGTTCAGGTCCTATGTGATCCTGTGGCCCGAGTTCACCTTCCCTATCATCTATTACCTCATCCCCTTCACCGGAGTCATGGGAATGATCATCCTCATCATGGTCACCATCTTGGTAAGACCCGTCCCCTGACACGCCTTCTCATTTTTCACACACGCGACCCCGTGCCTTTTCGGCTAGTTCTGTCTGGGAAAAGCACTGGAGCTGCCCCTCTTTTGTATCATCCAATCTCACTGACCTGTGACTCATCAAATAAGGGCCATTAATGAAACTGGAGAACGCTATTAAAATTCTCCAGGCTTGTGCTGTTTGGAAAATTAGCTGCGAATATTCACTGCACGGGGTTTCCAGTACAGTGTTACAGTGAGCCTGGGGCTGGTCTTAGTAACTCGATGACTCAGGGACACTCCATGTGGGATGCCAGGCCTTCCCAGGCCACACACACAAATGCATCATGGGAAATTTTAGGTACCAGTCAGTCAAACTACATGGAGTTGAGCTGTGGTAGGCAGCTGGAGTAGACGGAGGTAACAAAGCCCGTATGAACACAGAGGTTGTACGCAAAGCGCCCTGCCTCCAGTGGGGGCAGGATTCGAATCCCCAGCCCTGGGGCTGTGAAGCAGCAGTGCTATCTATTGAACCAAATAAAGCCTGATAAATTTAAAATAGCTGAATAAAAAAAGAAAATTGCATAATATCGGTAGCCGCATGAACGGAGCCTTGGGAACTGCCGAAACACCAACACGTTAAAAAATAAGCCTGTGTCAGAGTGTTTTACAGGTGGTTGATATTTGACACCTGTTTTTACCTGATACCAGTACCTGCGGGTTGTACTTGTCGGCGAGTGCCCTTTTCGGAATGCCGTTGTCAGGGGTGACGGTGGGAGGTCACGCAGGGGTCATTTCGCTGCCTCATCCCTGCCTCTCCTCTGTGCAGATCGTGCGCTGCATGCAGCACAGGAAACGGGCCAGGAGGAACCGGCTGACCAAGGAGCAGCTGAAAAAGATCCCCGTCCATAAGTTCAAGAAGGGTAAGTGCCCGCCAATGCCTGTCGCTTTCCACAGCTGCTCTATCCAACACACTGGTGCGGTGGTCCCTTCATCACTTCAGCCCTCCCTCCAGCAGATGGCGCTTATACAAAGCATCCGCTTTGCCTTCTGTGTTATTGTGCTCTAAGCCGTCCTCTCCACTCATAATCGTTTGACAGGAGCCCCACCGGGGGACTTTTAGCTTCGAACTCCACCATCAGAAGCAGATAACACTGACGCTGAGCTCTGAGCTTCCAACGCTCAGTAGCATGTTTGGGGAAACTTCCTGCCTTTGAGGGTGAACTTCAGAGATCGAGCAGGGTTCAGCAGGGCCGTGGAATGAGAACATGGAGACTGCAGCCAACAGGCAAGCTTGGTGAATTTAATCCAGTGGGATCTGGCACCGTGGTAGTCTTTTTTTTGTTTTTTCCAGTGGTTCATGCTTACAAACTAACTGCCCCATTGTCAGTGAGCTGTACCCTCACTGTTATGTTTTTTTTTTGTATAGTCTTGTTGTTAAGTAAATTTCTAAAAAAATAACTATTCTTCTTGTAGGTTTGTAGGTTTCGTTTTTAATTGCCCCCCCTACTCTGCCCATTTTCAGTTCTTTAATCTCAGTTGTCAGCTTTGCCTGTATCCCAAACAGAGCCCTGTGTTCAGCCTCTATAACCTTGTATGCTTCACACTCAAACGGCCAATCAGCTGGCATTGTGCCGAAGGGGTGAAGCTGCAAAAAGAGTAGCTGCATGTCAATCATCATAACACTGGCCAATCGGCAGTTAGCAGGGGCCGGACGGAGCAGGCTTAGTTAGTGTGCCACTTTTAGTTACGGGAACATGCAATATCCCGCATGGTTCCTTGTTTCATGTTCCTGTTGCCCAGTTCTCACCTGTACTGTCCTGCCCTCGATATGTTTATCCCTCATCCCACATCAAGTTTGTGCACATTTTTTATTGTTTTTCAGTTAGCACTGCAGTGATCTTGGCTTTTGCATGGTTTGTAGGATACTGTCTTGAGGAGTCTGAGGAATCACATGACCATGCGTCAGTGGTGGGTCACAGAACCATGTGATGCAGACTTTTAAGCTTTTATACAACGCCCCAGATTTGTAATGCATACTTTTCTGTTTCAAGGACAAAACCAAAATTGTGGGGGAGTTCCACAGGACTTCCTGTTTAGCGAAACATCTCGAGAAGGAGGAATCGGGAAGCAGAGGGCAGCTGTCTTTCCTTTACTGATTTAGGGTTCGTCTTTGGCTGTGGTCCAGCTTACAAAAATAATGGCTTCGGGCACAAAGTGTAGGAATCAGGCCAAACCAGCTCTGTCAGCTGTCCAGCGCTCACACTGGGCACTTTTCTGCTGCATCAGGTTCACAATCGCATTGCTATGACAGCACGTTATATATTATATATTAAGTATTAAACAAAATACTTTTTACATTTTTTGTCATGCCATCCTGATCTTTTTGTTGTATCTGTTCTTCAGGGGTGGTTGCAAAACATTTTTTTTTTTTTTTACTTTTTTTTTCGTTGTTTTCTGAGTTCGCGGCTCTTTTCAAGATTGCGGTTGCATTGTGTTTCAGCAGCAGCTTCTTTGCATAAGCAATCGACAAAGAAAGCATTTCAAGTCCCACCCCAAAGTACTGAAGTACCAAAGTCAATGGAAAAGTGAATGTACCAAAAGTATGGTACTTGTTGTGATGAAAAAGTTCCCATAGAGATGGGGATGATGTCACATTAATATCCTAAATCACCCTTCCTGGGAAAGATGGGGCACAAGGCAGGGGACAGCTTGGATGGGAAGCTATCCATTTCTGGGCATATATTCTCATAAACTGCTGCATGTGCCTGTATACTGGTAGGTGTGAAGTCCCACGTAGTGTGTGCAGGTGGCAAGCAGGAATGTTCTGGCAAACAGGAAGCGACGTGGCCTTGATTTCCTGTTTGGCCAGTGGCTTCTGTTGGGCTCAACAAAGTTCTGTTCTGAGACACCTACATCATTTCTCATTCTCGCAGTTGCGTCATTGTTACAACTGTGTTCCTGCCTTATTTGCAAAGATTCGGCCGAGAACTTTGCAGGGAAAATCGACAGACAGTACTTGTTTATCTGACCTGACCTGAGAAGACATGTTAGATGCCAGAACCTGGGAGACCTTTCTGTATTGTTTTGGTACTATTATCATCCGACAGTAATGTTTCATTAAAGCTGCTTCGCATAAACAGACACCTGGGCCATTTGGATAGTGGGTCCAACTGCATAACTAACTCAGATACGACCTTACACACGTGGCTGCAGCACTCACCCAATTTGGAAACTCCTCCATAGTCGTCCACAAGCCAACTTAACCGGCATCATGTCTTAGCCCTCTGCGCTAATCGCTAACTTAGCTTTCCCAGGCTCGTGTCAGTATGATGTCAGGGGTAATGAACGAGAGCAGCGCCGCTCCGGTTAAGGCTGGCTGTCAGGATGAGGTGCATGTCTCGCTCGTCACATGCCCGTCGAACAGTTATGTGAAGGAATGTTGACGGACAGGAATTCCTGGGGGCTTCTGGGAACAGGTGGGCGGAGTCAGCCTTTGTTTAATATATGAATATCCTTCGGAAAACAACTTTCTGTGGTTGCTTTGCCAGGGAGTAACAGAAGCGCAGACCCGTCCATCCGTTTGAAGCTCACTGCATCTGGTTTTGCTGCCTCTCTCTGCCTCCGGGTTCCTGTCTTTTCACTCTGCCTGTGTTCCTCTCTTGTTACCTCGTTACCTTAAGCACCGGCCTGTATCTGACTGACAGAGCCCTGTGACGTGACGTGACTGAAGTGGTTCAGATTGTAGGCCTATGCCACGTTTGACACGCAGACCACAGTGGATTTGCATTCCATGCTTGTACTCTTGCCGTTTTTGCATGACTATTTCCCTTTTACCTTGGTCGGTCTCTTCTCTGTCCACCTATCCCTGCAGCCCGATGGGGTTCTCTCCCCTCATTCCCATAATTTTTGCTCAGATGGTTCCCAGACATCATCTGGTTCGCAAGCCATGTCACACCGCAGAGTCCGGTTGCGTGTGCACATAAGCGTGTGCCTGAGCATGCATCGGTGTGTGTATGCGTGTGTGTGTATGTGCATGTGCGTGCATGCCTGGGTGTCTGGGAGGCATTCGTGCATGGCAGTATCATCTCTGTGACAGTTCTATTGTTTCAGCTTTGTGAGAAATTATTATAATTAATATATTCATATATATGCATTAAGCTGCACAGTATATTGTGTCTGGGGGAATCAAAAACTATAAATCTATATATAGATCTATATATGTGTATTTTTATAGACATATATGGGTATGTAGCTCAGTGTAGCTCAGTGAGTTAGAATACTGAGATCAGAAGGTTATTGGTTCAAATCCCAGGGTCGACAGACTGATGTCGCTATCGGGCCCCTGAGCCAGGCCCTTTACCCCCAATTTCTCTAGGCGCTGGGTGACTCCGCTTTCTCAGTAAAATGTACGTCACTTTGGATAAAAGCCCTTTCTAAATAAATAAGATGTAAATGTAAAATGATACTGATTTGCATCTGGCAGTATCTCTACTGCTCGTATAGTGTCAAGCCCGCTGCGTATGGACGGGGGCAGTCGGGATTCCTCGTTTTCAGGTGTGTCGCCTGCTAGTCCTCAGCTTTCCGCTCTGTCCTTCTCTCGCAGGTGACGAGTATGACATGTGCGCCATTTGCCTGGATGAATACGAGGACGGGGACAAACTAAGGATTTTGCCCTGCTCCCATGGTAAGACGCGTGTCCCTTGCTCGCCAGCTGCCGTAGCCATAGCGGAGGCAGCTACTCCCAGTTCGACCCAGCGGTGGCCGGGCACAAGTCCGTCTGCATCGTTCCCCTCATCACTCGTCTTGCATGTCACTTCCTGTTTGTCGTCACCTTCCCTTTGCTCTGCGGGGCAGCATGTGGTCAGTTGTATGTGGTTCCCGTTCAGGCCAAGTGAAGCGCAGGGCACCGGAGCAAGTAGGTAGGATCGGTTTGCATGTCTTATCGGACTTCTGGGCGGGGGGCCCCCAGAGATATTAATCTGCCCCTGTCCATTGTAAACATTAACCCTGTCAGTTCCAATATGACTTCATGGAACGGAGAGCAATATATTTGATTGGCTGACACCTGTAGATCTACTGCTACACTGTACCTGCGATATGGCAGGAGATGTCCGAAGCACCTTAGATGTCTTAACTGCGACGTCACCTTGTGCCCACCTTGAGAGTGTGTGCCCCCCCCCCAGCCTATCACTGCAGGTGTGTGGATCCCTGGCTGACCCAGACCAAGAAGACCTGCCCAGTGTGTAAGCAACGCGTCATCCAGCCAGACACGGAGTCAGAGGAGGAGGACGAGGAGGAAGAGGGTAGGGGGGCCGGGGAGGAGGCCGACACGGAGCGCACGCCCCTGCTGCGGCCCTCGCGGCCCGGCTCCCCCTCCTCCAACGACGGCCCGGGGGTGTACTCCTCCACCGCAGAATGCTCCGGGCCCGGGCCCTGCTCCGACTCGCCCCTGCTCGCCCACGAGGGGTACTACTCTCCGGAGGAGGAGGACTCTGATGACGAGGAGGAGGAGGAAGATGAGGCCAGTCTCAGTGACGGGGAGACCACCCGCCTCCTTGGCAGGGGGGAGGTGCAGCTGTGAGAGAAATTGCAGCAATACTTGTGTTTCCTGTTTTTTGGCCTTGTGCTCGTATTGTTATTTTTGTCCCAGTCAAAGGAGACAGGGTTTTCATCACCACTAACCCCCCCCCCCCCCACTCCCAGCTGATATCCGATACTTTTCTCCGAGCCTCTACATTGTCAGCCTTGCCATCTCTCCTCCCACCCCCCCCTCCATGACCTGTCTGTACTCGTACCCGTCTGCTGGGTCTGTCTTTCTCATGACGCTGATGAGTAACATCCCTTAACAGTGATGACTGCCCAGAGATGGGGGCAGGTACTGCACACACCCTGAAATATAATGTTGCAGGCATCCATTTTTTAAGGTATTAATTAACAAGCTGGTTACATTTATCTTCTGGTTTAATATTGAGATTTTCGTACAAATTTTGGTGTTTAGCATTTTTCCCCTTCCGGTTTCAAAAAAACAAACAAAAAAAAATCCACTTTAATGTTGTACTGGTGTAGTGGACCAATATTTTTATTTGTATATATATATTTTGATTACAGCGTCTTTCCTGTTGTGTTAAGCCTCAGTCCCACATGTATCACTACTAGCATTGTAGTTTAGGCGGCTGATTGTCAAGCCGTCATTTTGCTCTTTGATTTGGAAGCGGACAGATGGACGGAAAGCGGTGCATGGAAATGACCTGTGTCAATGAAGCGTGGGCGAACGCCCCCGCGCGATTCCGGTTTTTCAGGGTTTCAGATACTGCCGATAGTCCTTTGATTGGCCGCGAAAGCGGCAATATCGTGTTTTATTTTGTAAAACGGGGGGTGCGGGGCTTTGTTCCCCTCGGTAACCACATGAAAAGAAGGTTCTGGAATGGAATTCAGGGGCTGCGGGGAATATGGAAGTGCTGTTTGTAGAAAGGGGGAGGGGAATTTACAGTGATTATCCGCTGAATTTAGTGTTTGGCTGGCCGGGTGCCGACCGATTACCGGGCCGCTAGGTTGCCGGTGACGGAGCCGCGTGACGCCGGTTTTCCGCAGGGATGGTCTCCGTCCGAAGGACTCCTCTGCTCTGAGACCCTCCGCCTTCGTAACTCCCCAATCATAGTGGGACATTTTAGGTCCGCAGAACTTTGTCTGTCGCTGTGAGCAGGTTTTGTTTTTCCTAAACTGTTTATGCGAGCAGAATATCACTGAAACACTAATCACGATTTTGATTTACTTTATTTCCCACTACTGCTTTTTCAGTGAATTTCCAGACATTTGTGCTCTTCATCTGAGACAAACATATAAAAGGAGATTATTATCATTATAAATGTCCTGGGTTGTATTACAGGAGGTAACCCATTTCAACTCGGACCCATGTACTGGGTCTGCAGCGCACTGCATTCCCTGCACAGTTCTCTATGTATGCACCTATGACTGTAAAACTGACTCTCTTCTTTTAAAAATTGTTTTCATACAGCTGTACAGATTTTGAATAACATGAATATTAAATGAGCAAATCAAACCACACAGTCGCTGTTTTGTTACGCTGCAGTATCGCTGACATTTTGTTTTCCCGACCCGACTATTATGAAGTCAACATTTTAACAAAGATTTAGAAGATCTATTAATTCTGCATATCGAATGAAATGCTACCTGAATCGATGCTGATTATAAAAAAAAAAACACTGACAGACTTAACAATGATCAAATGAATGTTTATTCAAATGAAATGTTATTTATTTTGAGAATCCCATCAAATAAAATTCTTGGACTTGTACAATGATTCTGTTAATAGTAAATAAAAATTTGAAGAGGATTGTTATGTTTAAAGAAGTAACCACAGCACACTTATACTTTACTGAGAATGTGTACCTTATCGAAACCGTATTCTTACATATGTTATATTTTATAATTTAGTTTGTGCCATAAAAAACGATTTCAATATTTTGTTGTCTGACACTTTTGTTTTGTCTGTATGTTGAAAAAGAATAATTTTTTTGGGTGGGACCGTGGTTTGCAAGTAATTGGTTAGAACACGGCCAAAATCACATGTAACTCAAAAGCCCTTGCAGCATGTTTATGTAGAGAGGATTTAATGCTGCTTTGATGTAGGGCACAGAGGTACACTTTAGAAGACGACCATGTGGTAGGGTGCGTCTCCTGCAGCACGCCGTCATGGTGGGGGTAGGACTAATGAGGAATGTGCGCTATGTCTCTCTTTCACAATGTGTGTCCTTGTGTGCCAAAGGCCATAGCTCGAGTTCCCCAGGAAAAACATGGCTCCTAGAGTGCTACTGTGAGAGCTACCTCATTATCATGAAGCTGCTTTATTCAGCTTTAGCCTTATATACTGTCTGGATCTTTATGCAGTTGGGGCAATTTAGCTTAAATATCTTTCTCTAAGGCAGTGTTTCCTAATCCGGTCCTCAGGGAACCCACAGCCAGTCCATTTTTTTGCTCCCTCCCAACTCCCTACCAGACAGTCCACATTTTTGCTCGCTCCAGGCTCTCAATCCGGTCCTTGGAGAACTCACAGTCGGCCCATGTTTTTGCTCCCTCCAGCCAGACAGTCCACATTTTTGCTCCCTCCCAACTCCCTATGGAGCAAATACATGAGCTGTCCGAGGGTCCCTGAGGACCGGAATGGGAAAAACTGCTCTAGGGCAATACAGCGAGGTTCATCCCTCCCGAGACCCGATACACCTTCACATTCATGCTGCTTACAGCCCTCAATCGCTGATCCCCATCCAGCTGTTGCTTGAGGAGCAGAACCATTGCCTTTGGTCCAGTAAGCGCAGTCATGTGATCTTCCAGCCCATGACCGAATGTCAATGAATGCGCATCATTCTAGGGTGTTGCCCTCTTTAGCAACAATCGTCAAGGTACTTTACATTCTCAGGTTGCTTAATAGGTGCCACTATCCCAAGTAACGTGGATCACGTTTAACTTATGACTAGCCTCGCCAAGAGCTTGCTGAAGGTGACTGCAAGATCCTTAACTAAGACTTGAACTAGCAATATTTTTGTCCTGGTCCTATGCTTTGAAATTCCTGCGCAGTTTTCCCATGATGCATTTCCAGCTCCTTTCTTTTAGCTGTTTTTCTTTTCACTCAGAGGCTCTTGAATGGGAGGAGTGGCTGAGGGTGTGAGGACCTGCTCACTTGTCTACACGCAAGGGCATGTACTGCAAATGCCAGAGTTTAAGTGTATAGACCGAGTTCCCTCCAGAGTGTACCTTCCTGACAGGACTGGACTCTCGCTGAAAAAGAATGGGCGAATAGGGTGTTGTGTGAGGAAAAGTGTTTGTGTGTGTGTGTGCGTGTGTGAGCAAGAAGGGGTGGAGTTCTAATCTTTCACGTGGAAATAACGGAAAAAAAACTGCACAGTAATGTCTGAAACACTCCTCTAAGAATATCCAAGACTTTTGCAAAGGACGACATCTTAGAGCAAGCCCTGAACTGTTGCATGGCATTTTTTTTAGAATTTGGTGATCAGTGTCGACACGCCACAGCACACAACAATGAAATGTGTCCTCTGCATTTAACCCATACATAACATTGTGACATATCAGGGGGTAGCTAATTCAGCCCCCAGGGAGCAGTGCTTGGGGGCGGTTCCTTGGTGATCAGGGATTTCAACCAGCAAGCTTTCAATTACAAGCACACTTCCCTAGCCATTAAGCCACCACTTACCCAACAAGTAGTGTAGCTCTTAAGGCCTTTAAGTAACTAAAGAGGGGGATGTAGATGATCCATGTAGACAATCTAGGTGTCTAGCTTTCTAATAATTGCCTCCATAGCCTTTTGCTGGGATGAGATGGTCTTGAAGATTTAGAAAAACATGTATCGTTGGGTGCAGAATCATCAGCGACAAAGAAGTCAGGCCAGTGTGGACAAAACTTGTCCATCAGGATTCAACAGGAACGCCTCCTAAAATCAATGACTTTCTTCTCAGTCCGATTTCGTTTCGATCCAAGGCTAGTTTCGCAGATAGCCATCTCATTGCCCAGCCCTAATAAAAGCATAAGATTTTGTTGAGCTCAGTGCCCATGGATAGATCGTACCACCAGTGTGTGGGCCCCTTCCTCTTTCTCACCCGTTATGGGCAGCCCTGCCCACTACTAGTTAATATCCTGCTCCTTGTAATCAGAGGCGCAGCGACAGGACAGGCAGGGCAGGTAATGGCCTGGGGCCCTGAGCTGGGGAGGGGCCCCCGAGGGCGGCCAATTACAGGGTACATTGCAACGACAAATCTATATATATTCTGTTTTTCACAAAAGTGAAAATTAAGGTCTGGTGCCTATTAAATTCTCTTTATTCATATTATTAATTTACATGTAACAGATAAATAATGGTAATAAATTTTACCATGCTGGGGGAGAGGGAGTTGGAGGGCCCCATGGGTTTTTTTTTTTTGGCTAGGGCCCCCAGGGTCTCTAGAATCGCATCTGCTTTTGGTAATATGAACATTTGAATTGCCAGGTAAAAATCGATACTTTTATATTAGAATCCATGTTTCAAAATGAAACCATTCTGACTGAAAGAATAGATGTTTCAGTATCGATTCGCGTCTCCCTAAGCTTAGGTGCATTTATGCTCATGGCGCCCCACGTGGAAGCTCGAAGAATTAATTCGGAGGACTGGACGTGCTTCAACACGCCGTTTCTTGTTATCCAAACGAAGACGTGAAAATAAGGGATTCAACCACTTTCCAAACGCATGTCCTCCTCAGGATTGCGGAGTATTTATAACACACTGACAAGGTTCAAGAACATGCATGTTTGTAAGGCAAGTTTAACGTTATTCGCTATGAGAGGAAAGAGCGGCTTTAAGAACTCTATTACTAGGCTGAATGGTGATGTAATCTGTAGGCTGTACGACTGAACAACAGAAGCCCATAGAGGACAGTTTCAGAAAGCGGCAAAATCAAGCCATTCAGAAGTCTATGCTCGTTTCACAATCATCACGTAAGCCTACAAATTGTTTTGTTTCCGCAGATTGAAACGCTGGAACATACGGCTGCCGTCAGATTTCTGAATTATGAATTGAAATTCAGATTATTTTTAAAATACATTTTTTAAATCGAATAGTTGAAGAAATATTTTTTATTTATTTTACTAGACACACAAGTGAAATCTATTTAAAACTGCCTACCATTAGGCTACAACATCCACTTCTCATGGCTCAGTTCATGCCTTTAACTAGTAACTAGTTCTTAAAATTGAACTAAAATACATCTTTGAACATTCATGACCCTGTGGGTAAATGCATGTTTTGCTTCACAAAAAAACGTATAAGGATGCTCTTGCGAATGTAATCGTCAAAATAACGTCAGACCCCTCCCCACCCAGTCATATATACAGCTATATATACTAAGAAATTTGTACTTTGGAAATAACATACTATATACTATGTTGGCAGAGATGTATGGCAAAAGGCTGAAAACAACTGCGTAATTGGGGAAGAACATGGAGGGAATTCCGAACACTAGCTGTGACCTACTGAACATATTAAAAAATAACGATTATCTTTTTACACTACTTGAAAATGACACGCATTTCGGGATATAAAGGCAGGCTTAGCCTTACCGCGTCTGTAAGCGGCAACTTAATTGTATGTTTTACTGAGAAACGTGTTACAAATGTAGAAGTGATCTTAAACTTCATGTGCATTATTGTTTAATTTTCAAAGCCCGTGATTTTTCTCTGCCATTGCGACTGTTTCCCCCTCCCCCCCGATTCCTGTAAATTTTCTCCCTTTTTTTTGAGGAAGTGTCTAAGCAGTGGGTTGGGCGCCGGCCGCCATGGTTCAATATAAATCCGTGGCGACTTCCTCAATCCCACTTTGCAGGTTTGCAAAAGTCAAAGGGACTGTCTCACTGCAGGTAGTCGAAACGCCATTGTTCATTTTCCCCCTATATCTTTATAATTAACATTAATTTAGTTTACACGGGAAAAAAGGGCATCTAACTGACGCGTATTTATACTTGGACGGAGTTTGTTCCCGTCTCGCTCCTACAGCATTAGTCGCGATAACTTTTTCCTTCGCCGTTTTCAAGGTTAAAATATCGATTTTCCCCGACCAGGTTCCCAAGTTTCACCGAACAGCTTAAGAGCTCGCTGCGACGATGGCATGGGACGGGTATATCTCGAATCTGATGGCTGGGGACTTCGTCATGGACGCCGCTATCGTGGGGCATGAGCCCGGCCAGGAGTCCGTATGGGCGGCGCACCCCGGCGGAGACTTCTCCCGGATCATGGTGAATTCACAATACTGCTATTGTAACGATCCGAATGCGGTGAATAAGATCTAAAATGTATTATTGCATACTTTTATAACGTGTTTCATTCAATGCAGCGACTTAACTGTGACATATATATACGAAAACTTTAGTGTGTGAAAGCTGGATATTGAAGGGGAGTGCACTATCCAAACGGAACTTCAACAAAGGGCGTATTCCAGGATTTTAAAAAGCAATTAATACCCAGCATTGAGTTATTTTAAGTCTTTTGGATCTGTATTTAACATTATGAGCAGCAATGGGTAAAATCGTAAGATTACCCCAGATTTCACCAAAACTTATGACGCTTTCTTCCAGTTTCTGGAATTGCGAGCGGACAGGCGGGCAGGCCCGAGATAAAAGTCTGTAAAACTTTCTAGGATTTAAAAAATGTAATTAATGCATCGTGTTTGCTTGTAATCGACCGTGTGCGATCATTGTATCTTGGTTTTTCTGCTCTGGAATTTCGATTCGTTTCCAACGATCCGCGTGCTTAATTCCATTATCGGGATTTGCGCACGCCGTGTTGGAAGCCTTTATTAAGTTATAAGGAAGTGCTCCTACGTGTTTCCACTCGGAAGTCTTCCGATCGCTCCCATCTACTGGGCCAGAACATAGAAAAAAAACCATCTGGCATTTTTTTTTTTCTCTCCAGACCTGTGGACCCAGTTCACCGCTTTGTCGGGAAGCCACACTAAGACGGGGGATTCCTGGAGTAAAACTTTGAGAGCCGCAGGACGGTGCGGGGTGGTGCATTTGTAAACCAAATACGCGTCTGATTCTGCGCCCATGTGATCCGCCGTAGTGTGGGCTTTTTGCTCTAAAACATTGCCTGGCTTTGGACCCCATAAAATATCAACTGCGCCGCATCGTGGCTCATCGAGCGCTCCGTGGTAACTTGAATACTTAAAATCTGCAGCAATGGCGGCTGTTGCACCAGCGTGGAAAGTGAACGTGATTTTCTTCGGCGTAAGTCGGGAAGCGGGTGCAATAAGTCATTCTGCAGTATGTGGTTAGTCTTTCAGATATTAGTGATATCTTTAGTTGGCACAAATTGAATAGACCTCATTGCACTTCACGATGCGGTATGGCTTTATTCTTATTGCTTGAACGGTGTGGTGTGTCTATTACTCTGATTTATTTTATATATTTTTTGGGGGTGGGGGGCTGACATTAAGTCGTGGAAACACTGATGTGGCAGAGTTTGAATTTATGTAATGATATTTGACTGGCCTGCGATGAACTTCCCGGGGGGGGGGGGGGCACTTCTAAAGGTTGTCTCCAGCCCCACCCCCGTGTTCCTTTTGGTGAAATGTGATAGGTGTGCTGACTTGAGTCCCAAACATGGGTGGGTTGATCAGTTTGTAATGGATAGCCTATTGGCTGGCACGATTGTACCTTTTTGGGGTGGTGTTGTAATGTGATTGCTAGTGGGATTTTATTTATTTTTTCGGTGGCGGCTTAAGCATTGGTTATCCAATAAATTTCCCCAGAGGGCTGCCTTGTGTTTACAGGTGACCTTTGACCTCCATCTGATAGGGCAGTGGCTGTTGTAGGGTAGGATGTTGAACAATCTAGATGGGTGTTGGTTCACGGTGGATGTCTGCCAAGCATGTAAATGAGATTTTACGACCTAGAGCTGACCGGGTTCTAAGGGAGCGGTCTGCATGCATGTGTCTGCACAGTATCCTGTTCTCTAGCCGGTCTACAAATTGCAAAAAATGCAGTGGCTTTGAAGCATGGCTGCTTTTTTTTTTTCTTCTTTTCGTCCTCTTCCTTGTGGGGGTGGGCTTTCTCCAAGGGCTTGGTGAGTCTGGCAATTCATTGGTCCCCCCCCCCCACCCATTGTGGGGTATGCCTGCCTCTGCTCGTGTGGGTATATTCTGTTCTGCTGCTGATAATCTTATGGGCTGCATGACTTTGCACTGCAAAATTATTTTTTTTCCCCTTCCCATTTGTAATGGTCCCTAGTCAGAATTTAACCTGAAGCCTTATTTGGAATGTAATTTCCCCTAATGCCCCCCTTCTCTCCCCACCCCACCTTGGCTCGCTTCTCTGCCTTCTGTATTTGAAGACCGCACAAGTGCTAAAGCTCACTTAAGCTCTCAATGTTTTTTCCTTTGCATGTTTCGACCTGCATGCACTGTTGCTTCATCTTGTCAAAGCTTGAGTGACTTCATAGTCGCAGTGATGAGTCTTAATCAGATTTTCCAGTAGAATATTCACCAACTTCATGCAAACTCTCACTGTTAACCTGTGGGTAACATATTGGCATTCTGGTCACGATGTGTAATTCTTAAAATTCCTATGTCCGGCTGGTAATTTATCGCTACTTTTGCCTTCATTCAGAGCAACTCGAAAGCTTTCTCTGGGCCAGGAGGCTAGTGCTTACTGACTGCACAGCATGGCCTGTATGTGAAATACTATGTTGTCAGACTGGTTTGACTGGGGTGAAGTTTCCCAGCAGCGTAAACCATTGGTTTATTTTCCTGCCCCCCCTTTTTTTTTTCTTTTTTTTTTTTTTTTCCCTTAAGACGCAAAGCCTGTTGACTTCGAATTGCCTTCATTTACCTGGAATACAGTAGCTTTTGTGGCCCTTGGCTTACAGGCATGATTCTTCCAGAGAAATGTCCTGTTATAATAAAGGTGGGAGTTTTTAAACACAATGGTTGGTGAGGGGGAAAAATGAAGGCTATTAACTTGCTAGACTGGGGATCTGATATTTAATTCTGTCAGGATTTTTAATTTTTATTTTTTTTTTTTTCTCCCCCCTGTCAGGTGTGTGTAATTGCTGAACAAAATTCACAGAATTGTGTATGCTTGTTTTAGCTTTTGGGTGCTGTGGCAAAACCCCCTGATTTTGCTCTCCTACTGAACGATTTCACTCACTGCAGACTTACTCATGTTTGGTAAACCACTGCCCTGTTTCATGGTAATTATATCACGTGCGGGTCAAACTGCTTCTGGTTTTTCTGTACGTACTTGTGTGTGTGTTTTTTTTTCCCAGTCACTATTCGAAGTAGACAGAGTATTTATTTTGGTACCCTAGTCAATGTTTCACCATAGGACATGGCATGGATATGGTCAGTGCTGACGTGTTGAGGCTTGCCCCTATCCATTGTGGTTGGTCTTTCTCTCAGATCCCAAGTTCCAAAAATGGTACGGTGCATTCTAAAATGCAACAGGAACTATGAGGAAGGCTCACAGTAAAATGAATTCATTTTGGTAGGATTCCATGTTGAATGAGGAACCACATATCAATGGATTGTTGGATTTCCCCTTTTCGGTGCACTCCTACTTCCTGTACAAACTGCCAGATTTGGACATGCTTTTTGTCCTGTGCTTGCATTCCATTTAGCTACCATTTCAGATGGTCTCCACAATGCTGCCATTTAAGAATGCTGGAAAGGCAAACCTATTGCACGACCAAGTGAAATGCTAGCTCGGGTCAAGAATTTGGGTGGTGGGAATTTTATGATTTGCGATGTAGGGCAAATCATTCCCCCATCTGGTTGAATTTAAGCAACGGCTAACAGTGCATAAACGGGTCTTCTCATCGTGGGTATTCCTCACCCCTGCTACAATGGCTGGCCCCTTGCTAACAAATGGACTAAGATCCTTGATTTCCACTCTTGGGAGTAGTTTGGAATTTAACCTGATGACCAGAAAAGGTTGGCTTGCATGCTTACCACCAAGCTGGTATGTGTTTAGTCGCAAAACAAGTGTTGGAAACTCACATTAGCCTTTTATTAAATGGTGTCTTTCTAGAAATGCAGCACAAGGTGGTTACGTGACCAAGTAGGAATTCACCTGGAATGTGTAGAAGGTGCAGAGGTGGACCCCATTTTGAGGTCTGCTGTCTTGACACATGAGTTTTTCTCCCCCCAGCCAAGTGAAATCAAGCGGCTGTTGATAAAGGACCGAGGTGAGCTGCTCAGCGCTGGGTTGACGCTGGCGAACGTCAAATGCACGGTACTCCGCGACAGGCTAAACGAGGATGGCGAATACACCATGGACTTGCGCACGAAGGCGACCGATCAACAGCCAGAAACCTTCAACATCTCCGTGGGAAAAACTCAAAAAGGTTTTTTTTTTTTTTTTTTTCCTCCACCCCCCCCCCGGGTCTATTCTTATGCAATGATTTCCAATAGCTATATAACAAAAATTTGCTATTGAAAATGTGTTGCAGATTGAAGTCTGTTCATTGGCTAACAATGTTTCTCCCCCCCCCCAGCTATGGTCCTTGTTAAAGGGAATAAGAATGCACACGGCGGCACAC